>JAPCYS010002040.1:0-52668 GCA_028641055.1 Alopecurus myosuroides
CCATCATCGACGAAGCATGCTCATGGATTAAGGCAGGCAGATGCAGGGTCCGTGCGCTGATTGAAAGACCTCTAGAACCTGACTAGATTCTATAGATGATTGATGTTACCAGGCCGTTGTTGTGGTTTCTATGCCTCACGCAAAGTTGTTTCTCTGGGCGTCCGTTCGACGTCCCTGGTTGATGTCCATATTTGTAAAACTTTATTCCTCCTTCTAATCATAATGAAAAGCAGCCAAGCTGCATTTTTGTCAAATAAAGAAAATATATTAATATCAATATGAGATCATTTACATCTGGTCTCTGCAACAACATAATGTCAAGAAATGGTTTGGTATGTGTAAGACAAAAGTTTTGATTTTGCTGATTTCGTGTTATGCTGCTATTTATGAGCTTCTTCGGTGAAGTTGGGAGCTATGGTCCTTCATTAAAAAAAACTTAGTATTACAGCCCCTAGGGCTCTAATTTTTGTAGCCGCTCGGTGGAAAAAAGGTTAAGCATGCGGATGTACATTCATCACCGTACTGAGAGTAGAGAGTAGACTGAAGAAAGGTGGCGCGTAGCTGCTGTTTGAATGGAGTAACACTTAGTTCAAGGATCCTGACGTCTCTCGTTCTCAATGGCAAGCACAAACCGAATGCTCCCATTTTAGCATTCTCTGCCTAATTGCCAGCCACATACCAGATCCAGCAACCATGTGCAGCAATGGTTGGGGAGCTACGAATCATAATAGGTTTACTTGCTTGCTAGTAGTATTAAAAATGCAAATACATGTTGTGAACATGTTCTTTTATACACTACAAGAAATATGGTGATACATGACGCTCAATTTTCGTCACTAAATCGTCGCTATATTTCATCTATGACGATCTTATGACGAAAAACAGATCGTTGAAAACCGAGCGTCAGAAATGATCAATAACGACGATTTTTTTTAGATCGTCATGGACGTCCACGACGATTCCGGACCGTCATAAAATTATGACGATCCGAAATCGTCAAGAGCAGTCTGGCCAGGCCACATCAGCTCCAACGTGGCTCTGACGTGGCAACACTAAGACGAAACCAAATCGTCATGGATGGAAATCAGCCCAGTCCATTTCAGTGATATTCATGGGCCTAGCCCAACACTTTAACCTTTTTCTTTTCTGGTCCATGGCCTTTTGTGGTACACTTTCCATTTGGGTTTTGGCCTTTTTAGCACTTTCCTTTCAGATTTTTTTAATTTTGGGCCTTCAACATTTTAATGAAACAATTCAATTTTATTCAGCCTACTTAAGAGGGCAGGTATAATTCATTCGTATCTTCCAATTAGGGCTTTGTTTGGGCCAGGCAATTGGCTTCTTTCGATCCAATAATTTTTCCTCGTGGAATTTTAGGTACAGAATTACAGTGCTCATTTTTTCTACCCCTTCTTTTTGTCCAGTATGCATTCTCAAGCAGTAACTAGAATCAATCGATTACATCATATAAAACACAGATCATTTGATACAATCAAACACATTATAGCAAAGCTCTAAAAGTGACTAATCAATACAATAACAGAATTAAAGATGTCTTCAAACTTCTTCAGCATGGAGCTCCTTCGATAGAATGAATTTCTTCAGCCTGGAACTCCTGTAAATGAGGGAACAGCCACATGTTTAGACAATATAGGCAACAACATAAGCACAAAGAAATATCTAAATATTGAATCTATGGTTCAAATCACTTAACAAGCAACCAGAAGCAATCCTAATCACAAAGGAGATCACGAAAGATGGATCCTTGATGTGATCATTTCCAAGCTAACTGATCAAGCAATCCTAATCACAAAGAAATATCTAAATGATCAAGCCAACGATGGCTTTCAGCTAATCAAGCCAATGCAATGAAGAAGCTAAGCAGGTAAGGTGGTTCCTTGATATGATCATTTCCCAGCAATACTCATACAGAACCTAACATCAGCCACTAATTAAGATAAGAGAGATTATATTATGAGAATCTTAGCAAGCACAAATGAATCAACTAATAACTAGCATAAAGAGATAGTTATTTAACAAGGCCTAACATCAAGACACAAGCAGCAGTTATACTTGTACAGATAAAAACACAACAACCAAGAGAAGAGGTTAAGGTGTCACTAGTCAGGCCTTACCACGATGTACATTAGAGGAAACTGAACTATAACAGGATGGATGGGATTGTTCTAGCACTTCCTGGTGTACACCACCAGCTTCTCTGCCTCGTCCCCCAGCAGGCCTGTCAATCTTGGTACCAACATCCTCCTTGTAATCACCATGGACCTGAAAGGGCAAACACAAGTTGCATTAGAAATTCATTACGCAAGGAGAAGAGCATTGAATATGATGTTAAGAGAGCACGAGACAAATACCTCCATGAGCTTTCCGAGGTCGAACTTCGGTGCCTTCAAGATCTTCACCTTGCGGACATAGACGTTCTGGAGCGGGAAGATGCTGGTTGTCGCCTTCTCAATCTCCTTTCCAATCACCTCAGGGATGAACTTGTTCACGAGCTCCTTAAGGTCACAGCTAGCAGCTTGGTTTACCATGATCTCAACCATCTTGCGGCGGATCTAAATGCAACAAAAACAAAGAGTAAATAAGCAGCTCAATGGTTGTTAAACGCTAACTGAACACAGATGAGCAGAGTGAACAAAATTACCTGTCTGATCTGGCTGGCTTGGGCGTAGCAAGTGCGCTTCACCTGGTTTGGGCGTCTCTTGGTGAAGCCGATGCAGAACATGCGGAGCATGTAGTTGTCAGTAGTCTTCACATCCACATGAGCCTCAATTAGTGTCTGCCATTTCTTCACAAGCGACCTGAGCTTGTCAGTGGCCCAAAATACACCTCTTTTGAAATAGACAAATTTCTGCCGATTCCGCTGAAACCGGGCGAAATTTGAACTACAGGTGCCTCAAAGTTTGCTCATGATTTTTCGTAAAAATCATTTTTAGATGCAAAAGTACCTATTTCTTCAGAGATACACCAAGATTTCATCAAGATTCAACACCTATGTACGAACGGTCGTGTCCCCCGTTTGACCGTTTTCCGAAACCGGCTAAGAAAATTCCAGAAAATTCAAAAAAACTCGAAATGATGCAAGACCTTCGCGTGGTGTTATTATATGTCCTAGTATCCACCAAAAATAATAAACTTGGAATACGACAACTGGGTTGAAAAGGTGTTCATAGAAATGAGTTATCCCTACGAAGATTACTGGGTTTCGGGCCAAATGACGAATGTTATGGCCACACTCATGGCATAGTTTGTTGAAATGTGCCCATATTCCACACAAGCATGCATAATGGAAGAACTAACAATGTTCACGAAGAAAGTTTTATTTCGTTGAATAAAAACATCATTTTCCATCCACGGAGTGTAAAAAAAGGGGTTTTTTGTGAAGCACCTACCACAAATATGTTATAAAAATGTACAAATAAAAATTCTAAATATATTATGTCATATTTGATCTACAAATAACAAACTTACTACCTCTCAATAGCTCTAAATACACCTCTTTGAAAATGACAAATTTCTACCGATTCAGCTGGAAACGGGTCAAATTTGAACTACAAGTGCCTCATATGTTGCTCATGATTTTTTGTAAAAATCATTTTTAGATACACAAGTACCTATTTCAATATAGATGTACCAAGATTTCATCAATATTCAACACCTAGGTACGAACGGTCATGTCCCCCGTTTTGACCGTTTTCCGAAACCGGCTTTGAAAATTCCAGAAAATTCAAAAACACTCGAAACGACGCAAGACCTTCGCGTGGTGTTGTTATATATGTCCTAGTACCCACCAAAAATAATAAACTTAGAATAAGACAATTTGGTGGAAAATGTGTTCACAGAAATGAGTTATCTCCTACGAACATTCTTGGGTTTCGGGCCAAATGACGGATGTTTTGGCCACATCCATGGCATAGTTTGTTGAAATGTGCCCATATTCCACACAGCATGCATAATGGAAGAACTAACAATTCACGAAGAAAGTTTTATTTTTCGTTGAATAAAAACATCATTTTCCATCCCCGGAGTGTAAAAAAAGGGGTTTTTTGTGAAGCACCTACCACAAATATGTTATAAAAATGTACAATAAAAATTCTAAATATTATGTCATATTTGATCTACAAATAACAAACTTACTACCTCTCAATAGCTCTAAATACACCTCTTTTGAAAATGACAAATTTCTACCGATTCAGCTGGAAACGGTCAAATTTGAACTACAAGTGCCTCATATGTTGCTCATGATTTTTTGTAAAAATCATTTTTAGATACACAAGTACCTATTTCAATATAGATGTACCAAGATTTCATCAATATTCAACACCTAGGTACGAACGGTCATGTCCCCCGTTTTGACCGTTTTCCGAAACCGGCTTTGAAAATTCCAGAAAATTCAAAAACACTCGAAACGACGCAAGACCTTCGCGTGGTGTTGTTATATATGTCCTAGTATCCACCAAAAATAATAAACTTAGAATAAGACAATTTGGTGGAAAATGTGTTCACAGAAATGAGTTATCTCCTACGAACATTCTTGGGTTTCGGCCAAATGACGGATGTTTTGGCCACATCCATGGCATAGTTTGTTGAAATGTGCCCATATTCCACACAAGCATGCATAATGGAAGAACTAACAATGTTCACGAAGAAAGTTTTATTTTTCGTTGAATAAAAACATCATTTTCCATCCCCGGAGTGTAAAAAAAGGGTTTTTTTGTGAAGCACCTACCACAAATATGTTATAAAAATGTACAAATAAAAATTCTAAATATATTATGTCATATTTGATCTACAAATAACAAACTTACTACCTCTCAATAGCTCTAAATACACCTCTTTTGAAATGACAAATTTCTACCGATTCAGCTGGAAACGGGTCAAATTTGAACTACAAGTGCCTCATATGTTGCTCATGATTTTTTGTAAAAATCATTTTTAGATACACAACTACATATTTAAATAGAGATGTACCAACAGTTCATCAAGATTTAACCCCTAGGTACGAACGGTCATGTCCCCCGTTCTGACCGTTTTCCGAAACCGGCTTTGAAAATTCCAGAAAATTCAAAAAAACTCGAAACGATGCAAGATCTTCGCGTGGTGTTGTTATATATGTCCTAGTATCCACCAAAAATAATAAACTTCGAATACGACAATTGGTGGAAAATGTTCACAAAAATGAGCTATCTCGTACGAATTCATGGCTTTCGGCGAAATGACGGATGTTTTGGCCACATCCATGGCATAGTTTGTTGAAATGTGACCATATTACACACAGATATGCATATTGGTGCAACTAACAATGTTCACGAAGAAAGTTTTATTTTCGTTGAATAAAAATACCATTTTCCATCTCTGGAGTGTCAAACCTGGGTTTTTTGTGAAGCACCCTACCAAAAATATGTTATAAATGTTCAAATAAAAAAAAATTCTAAATATATTATGTCATATTTGATCTACAAATAACAAACTTACTACCTCAATAGCTCTAAATACACCTCTTTTGAAAATGACAAATTTCTACCGATTCAGCTGGAAACGGGTCAAATTTGAACTACAAGTGCCTCATATGTTGCTCATGATTTTTTGTAAAATCATTTTAGATACACAACTACATATTTAAATAGATGTACCAACAGTTCATCAAGATTTAACCCCTAGGTACGAACGGTCATGTCCCCCGTTCTGACCGTTTTCCGAAACCGGCTTTGAAAATTCCAGAAAATTCAAAAAAACTCGAAACGATGCAAGATCTTCGCGTGGTGTTGTTATATGTCCTAGTATCCACCAAAAATAATAAACTTCGAATACGACAATTTGGTGGAAAATGTGTTCACAAAATGAGCTATCTCGTACGAAGATTCATGGCTTTCGGGCGAAATGACGGATGTTTTGGCCACATCCATGGCATAGTTTGTTGAAATGTGACCATATTACACACAGATATGCATATTGGTGCAACTAACAATGTTCACGAAGAAAGTTTTATTTTTCGTTGAATAAAAATACCATTTTCCATCTCTGGAGTGTCAAAACTGGGGTTTTTTGTGAAGCACCTACCAAAAATATGTTACAAAATTATACAAAGTAAAATTCTAAATATATATGTCATATTTTATCTGCAAATAACAGACTTACTACCTCTCATAGCTCAAAATACACCTCTTTCGAAAAAGACAAATTCCTGCCGATTCCGCTGAAACCGGGCCAAATTTGAACTACAGGTGCCTCGTATGTTTCTCATGATTTTTTGTAAAATTCATTTTTAGATACAAAACTACCTATTTCAATAGAGAGTACCAAGAGTTCATCAATATTCAACACCTAGGTACGAACGGTCATGTCCTCCGTTCTGACCGTTTTTCCGAAACCGGCTTTGAAAATTCCAGAAAATTCAAAAAAACTTGAAACGATGCAAGATCTTCGCGTGGTGTTGTTATATATGTCCTAGTATACACCTAAAATAATAAACTTCGAATAAGACAATTTGTTGGAAAATGTGTTCACAAAAATGAGCTATCTCGTACGAAGATTCATGGCTTTCGGGCGAAATGACGGATGTTATGGCCACACTCATGGCATAGTTTGTTCAAATGTGCCCATATTCTACACAAGCATGCATAATGGAACAACTAACAATGTTCACGAAGAAACTTTTATTTTTCATTGAATAAAAACGTCATTTTTCATCTTCGGAGTGTAAAAAAAAAGGTTTTTTTGTGAAGCACTACCAAAAATATGTTACAAGATTGTACAAATTAAAATTGTAAATATATTATGTCATATTTGATCTACAAATAACAAATTTAATACCTCTCAATAGCTCTAAATACACCTCTTTTCAAAAAGACAAATTTCTACCGATTCCGCTGAAACCGGTCCAAATTTGAACTACAGGTGCCTCGTAATTTGGTCATGATTTTTGCAAAAATCATTTTAGATGCACAAGTACCTATTTCAACAGAGTTACACCGAGATTTTCTCAATATTTATCCTCTATATATGGACGGTCATGTCCCCAGTTTTGACTCGAAAGCCGCAATTCAAAATCCTCAAAAGTTCCAAGCAATATATACTCATGGGCATGATTGTATTTCCTTTTCCAAAAAAATGGTTCCTAATTGTCTATAATTGTTTAAAATAGTTTTACAAATTTTATAAAATTGATTTCGATCAATTTGGAATTCAAAATCAAATTATAGATAATGAAAACAGGAAAAAAAGGAGATTTTTTTTAAGCCAGCCCCAACGAGCTAGCTTTCAGAGCCCACAGCAGGAATCTCTTCCCAGGTCGAATTTCGGCCCAAGTCCCACCGAGGCCCAAGTCCCACCGAGGCCCAAGTCCCACCGATTTGTCCCACCGAGGCCCAAGTCCACGTCGCATATCACCTCAAGTAGGTTGCGGGCGTAGAAGTTACACGAGCGGACTGATGGTCCATTGGTTAGGGTGCGCCTGTGAGCACCGCAGGTTGCAGGTTCGAATCCTGGTGAGCCTATTTTTGCAGGTTTTAATCAATAATTCACTAATTTGATAATATCACCTCAAGTAGATTGCGGGCGCATTAGTTACACGAACGGACTGTTGGTGCAGTGGTTAGCGTGCGCCTGTGAGCACCGGAGGTTGCAGGTTCGAATCCTGGTGAGCCTATTTTTGCAAATTTACTAAATAAATTCACTAATTTGATAATATCACCTCAAGTAGATTGCGGGCGCAGTAGTTTACACGAACGGAATGATGGTCCAGTTGTTTACGTGTGCTTGTGAGCACCGGAGGGTCCCAGGTCAAATCCTGATGAGTCTATTTTTGCAGCTTTTACTCAATAATTTTGAGCCCTCAATAAAAAAAGGAGAGCTCAAATTTCAGTTACTCGGGGGGCCCACATGGCAGATCGGTGAGTATTCTAGGAGTGGCTTGATGGTCCCGCGTGGCAGACACATATGCGAACACGTGGCAGTAGAGATGACACATATGCAAAATTGATGATATGGCCATCCAGTAGATATGACACGTAGGCAGAATTGATGACATGTTCGTCCAGTCATATAAATGCATCCACATTTAGGTTGTCACGACGATTTAAATTCGTCGTGATAAGTTAAAGAATAGGGCCACCATCGTCTATGACGATTTCATTGAATAAAATTACGACGTTTTGTCTCAAATCGTCGTTATTTTATAGGTTTTTTATCCCTTCAAACGGTCTATAACGATCTTCTCTGAAATCGTCATAACTTTATGACGTTTTCTTCCATCGTCGCTATGAGAACGTCATGTATCAACACATTTCTTGTAGTGATAACCAGTGATCCGGTTATTCATGAGTACAGTCGCAGTATGCTCAGGATGAGGAGAAGTATACCCGTTCACCTATCATCCATTCACACACCATCAACAAAATTTAATTTCTGAAGTGCCCAATGGAACGTGCATGCACATTTAAATAGAAGATTCTCTTTGTTGTTTCTACTCCACGTATTAAGTTTATCTTAAGGTAAACTTTGTAGGTTTGACCAAATTTATAATAAAAAATATCAATACCTATAATACCAAATAAATATAATATATAAATATATTACATGATGTATCAAATAATATTGGTTTAAATATTTATATCTTTTCTATAAATTTGGGCAAACTTCAGAAAGTTTGATTGAAGACAAAACTAACATGCGGAGTAAAGAAAAATGAAGGGAGTAGTTGAGAGACCAACCCGATAAGTCTCACCTAAGATATTCTTGCGGAAAGAGAGAGAGAAAAGAACCACCATACACTCGGCGCGTGATTTCCAATATGCTATACTATATAGGGTATATGCATTACATAAAAGGCATGTAGCAATAACCTTCCTCTGCCAATTGATATGGGAAATCCTCCAAAGCGGGCTTTGTTTGGAGTTGACAGGGAACGCTGACGTAGATGCTCTTATTTCTCATAGGTTCCATACATCACGTTACGTCTAATGGTTTGGAAATAAATTATAGAAAATTCATGTAGTTTCCAATTTCTGCGTTTTCAAAATCCTAAAAGTTTAAGGACGTCTTCGTATTATGTACGTGTTATATTTGCACCACATTTTAGTTTGATGGGCAGTTTCAAATTAAATGTAAGAAGCTTCATGGAATTTTCTTATAATTTTGGAATATTCTTGATTTGATGCAAATTCCAATTGATCTCCACGCCTGTTTACAAATATGCACAACAATCATGACAACTAAGGGAAAATGATGTAATAATATTTAGGATAAGCGCACGGGCATAACTAAGGCAACACATCTTCTTAAGGATTGCCAAAAATTTATTGACATCTCGGAAGCCCTCGCAAGGAAAAGATCCACGGCCAGTCAAAATTACCCACCGCTTCCAGGAGCAGGTCACCAAGGATTCCAGCCCACAACCCTGCCTCCACCACCAAATCCAAATCCAACGCGTACCCGAACCCGGCAGGGCAACTAGCAACGATCCAGAAGGTATGTCCCTCTCGCAGAGCTCAAAAGACTAACACGAGGCAACTATGCATGGCTGTGCAGACACCGCCAACAAAGACCGAGTACTTGAAGAGGCAGACCAGCCGATAACATTCTCGATGAAAGATCACCCACCACGAGTCTATCGACCAGGACACGCCGCACTCGTCATCCAAGCACAGATTGGAAATGACGAATTGGCCCGCGTATTCATGGATGGTGGCAGTGGCATCAACATTATTTACGCGGATACACTCCGGATGAACAGGAACCTGGACGGCCTTGCGGAATCAGAAACATCCTTCCACGGGATAGTTCCGGAAAAGGAATCCGCCCACTTGGAACAATTAACCTAGAAGTTGTGCTGGGCACTCAAATCAACTACAGAAGAGAATTCCTCGACTTCAAAGTCGTCGACTGGCCTTCACAATACCACGCCATTCTTGGTCGAACAGCGTTCGCCGGATTCATGGCAGTACCACACTACGCGTACCTGAAGCTCAAACTACCTGGAGAATATTGTGTGATCACCATCGACGGAGATTTTTAGAAATTCAACAAGTGCGACATTGAATTCAATGAGATCGCAAAATCTTTCGGGATGCAAGAAGAACTGCAAGAGCTGGCAAAAACCACGGATCACTCCGTGATGCCCCTCAGGAAGAAAAACGCGCCTGAGCTGGAGTTCAGCGCCAACAGCGACACCGAAAGCATCAAGTGCACCCGACAGATTCTGCGAAGACAGCGATGGTCCAACCACCTTTCGCAAGCATAGGAAAGCGCGCTCGTCAAACTCCTCCGTGAGTACTGTGAAATTTTCGCCTTTGCGCAAACAAGGACGTGCGACTGGTGGACGCTGCCTTGTGAATTGGAAACAAGTTTGTTCTCCTAAGAACTGCGGTGGCCTTGGTATCCGTAACCTTGCTAGTCGTAGCATTTCTCTTCGACGTCGATGGATGTGGCAGATTTGGATGGATCATGGAAAGTCGTGGATTGTACTGCCTCTCCCTATGGATGATCGAGTCCGTGCTCTGTTTGAGGCATCAGTGACTTTCCACATCGACGACGCGGTGCTACCCAATCCAGACCAATCCTTGGCATCAAGCCGAAAAGTTCAGCATGGCCTTCCCTGACCTTTTCAAGAGTTGTACCTTGCGTCAGATCTCAATCAATGCTGCTCTAACAAATGACAAGTGGATGCAGCATCTAACGGCGAACCTTCCTGCAGCGGCCTTGGACCAATTCACTAGCCTTTTGAACCTGCTCCTTGAAGTACACCTGTATGAAGAGACCCCGGACACGCTGACCTGGAAGTGGACTGCTAGTGGAACATACACTGCCCAATCCGCATATTCTTCTCAACTCATTGGAAGGATCTTACCGACCATCCCCAAGTTCATTTGGGGTTCGGATGCACCACCGAAGTGCAAATTCTACTCTTGGCTGGAGGTGCAGGACAGTGTCTCACGGCCGACAACCTCGCAAAGAGAGGATGGTCTCACAATCCTAATATCCCCTAACACCCCAGATTCAATCATTTGGACACTTAATCCCAGCGGCTGCTACACGGCCGGTTCTGCCTACAATGCTCGGTTCCTAGGCTCCACCCCCGCTCCTTTTTGAGTGCCGCTTCTCTCGACGCGTGTGGTGGTCTTGGCTCTCTTGCCCAAGTTTGTTGCACGACATTGGCTCGGGGCACTCCACTGTACTTGAGTAATGGCAGGCCATCATCAAAACTCCAACTGCCCACCCAAAGGGGCTCAGAGCGGTTGTCATTTTGGTGACCTAGGAGGTTTGGAAAGAAAGGAATGCGCGCGTCTTCAACAACCGTTTCTCTATGCCTCCGGCCCTTATCCAGAAGATCAAGGACGAAAGGAGGAGCTGGGTTTTGGCTGGAAATAAGAATTCGGCTAAAATCGTTGGCTGATTTGGCCATGTTGTGATTTTTTTTTCGTTTTCGGCCTCGGCTGGTTATGTTTATTTCTCCTATATCAATAAAAAGGCAAACCTTTTGCCGACTTATTAAAAAATATTTTAAACTTCAAACGAACGTTTTGGAACCGTTCTGAAACTTAATATTTGCTCATACTCGAGCATAAAGTTGACAAAAAGAAATGTCTTTCTAAATTTGTTATCAAAACTGCTATGACATGTAGACATTACATGCATTTGACTATCTTATTATGGTCAAAATGTATGAGAATGTGACATGAAAAGAAAAGCTGAGGGAAACTGGGTTCTCACTTCCATTGCAGTGAAACATCACTCTTATCATTGGACTCTTGCTCTGACGGCAGTATGCAACAGAATACTTCCGTCAACCTTGATGCGATCTGACGGTACAGAGATGCACATGACCCACCGTGCACGCTAGAAAATCGGCGTTGGTCATCATTGGCCTCTTGCTGTGCAGCAAGGACAATCATCTCCAGCCGCTCGTCGAACACCGCCGCACTCCCATCCTTCCCGACGAGTCCAGCAGCTGCTGCTCCCAACCATCTCTCTCGCAGATCATGAAAAAGACCGTCTCGGCCATCAGCTGGAGGGCTCTTTCGCGACGCCAGAAGCAAGGCCCGGAACTCCCTTGCCTCTGCAAATGCCTCCAAGTTGCAGGCGATGACGTCCAGGCAGTGCTTCCGTACCTTGGCAATGTCGTACATGTCCGACAGCGTCAGCCAGCGGCAGAGCTGCGCCGGTGAGACGAGGTCCAGGTCCAGATGTGGCAGCAACAAGTCTGTCACGACTGGCTTAAGCTGTAACATCAGGTATCTTGACGCGACGTCCAACAGCTCTTCAGCCAGAACAAAGAGGATTATCACCCAGATTTTGTAGCTCGTCCGTGTAGACATACTCCAGCATCTTCTCAAACGCTTCTGCACTCACGTCGTTCTCCTCCAGGATATCGTGATGGCCTTCAAGAAAATCGGTTCGTCCAGACAGCCTATTTCTGAAGTATTCCGACCTCAGGGCCAGAATCATCTGGTGGCAACGGAAGACCCTGTCGCCCACTCTTATGCGTATATCAGCAAGATCGTCGTCGTACTCGGAGTTGTTGTCGAGATTTTCTTCTCTGGAGTTAGAGAGACAGTCCTGCAGGATCTGCCGGAGAGCCGACGGGAGGCTGTGCTGTGCAGGCTGCGCTTGCAGAATCAAACGTCTCCCTGGATCCGATAGCCTCGTTTGACTGTCTCGGTACAGCCACTTGCGCGCATCTAATCTGTTGGCCATCTCAAGGAGTCCCTCACCCTCGCAAGCTCTGCATAGTTGCGCCAATGGTTCCATGGTGTCGGCGGATACCTCGAGCCTGTCGGAGTAGAAGAAGCGAACGAGGCTGTACATGGCCTCGAAGGGCAGGCTGGGGAGTGTCACCTCTCTTAGGTTTCTCCACTCCGTGGTGAGTTTCGCACGGAAGTATGGGGACCGGGCGGCGAGGATGATCCGGTGAGCCTGGATGGGTCTTCCTTGCACGTACAGCGTGATGTCTGGAGGAGGGGCTGCGCCGGCAGCATCCGTCGGCGCGGACTCGGCGCCTGCGCGGTTGGCGGAGCAGGCGAGGAACGCCGACAGGATGGCGGCAGGAAGCCGCGCGAGCGGTGGCGGCGAGGGCGGTGGCCGCCCATCGTACTCCCGGAGGAGATTATGCATGTACACGTTGAGCGCGCCGCGGTAACACCGCTCGCCTTCGAACGTGTTCTTGGCGTAGATGGCGCCGGCCTCGAGCAGCATCCGTGCGGCCTCGTAATGGCCAGTGTGGCAGGCGTAGTAGAGCGGGTAGGAGTCCCAGCGGTCATACGCGTTCGCGTCGGCGCCGCCTTCGAGCAGGGAGGCGAGCTGGGCGCAGTTGCCGGCGCGCGCCGCCTCGAAGAGGTCCATGCCGGCCGGTGATCGCATCTCGATCTGCTCGGGTCCGTTTTTTTCTTTTTTTGACTAGGATCGGGTCCGTTTTTCTAGATCAATACAATCGCTGCGTATATATATATATATATGCACGAACCGGCAAAGTGTTCGGTTTCGAGACAACAAACTAAACAGACGGACTCTACATTTCTAATTAGCTTCCCTTTTTGTCCGGGTCAAAGCTGAACTTTCTAAAGTTTAATCGAATATATATGGAAAAAAAATCAAAATGCGGAATATTAAATCAGAACTGTTAGAATCGTCATTAGATTATTGGAAAACGGTTGGAAACATAGGGGGATCGCACCCGACACGTCCCCCGGCTCGCGATAGCGACGCGTGTCCTCATCGGGTCTCACACCCAGCCTTATCCTCTCGCTCCCACAGGAAACGCATCTTCTCCTTTTTCCTCGACGAGTCCATCTCCCTCCTCCGTCTTCTGCTCTCCTTGTCCGCCTCTCATAGCCATGCGGCTCCAGACCGGCAACCCTCCACTCCCACACCTCCCAGGCGCCTCGCTGCTCTCTCTCGTCTTCTCATAGATCCCCATCCTCACGGCGCCAAATCCTGGCACCACGGCCTCTGCGAGAGCCTCACCGGCAAACCGATGGTGCTACAATAGGCAAGCTTTCGTGCTACAATAGGCGAGCCGCGGTGCTAACAGCTGCGGCCGTCGGTGCTGCAAGCGGTCTACGGTGGCGCCGCCACCGGCGGACTGGTGCTACAATAGTCGAGCCGTCGTGCTACAACAGGTGAGCCGCGGTGCTATCAGCTGCGGCCGCCGGTGCTGCAAGCTGTCTACGGCGGCGCACCCACCGGCTAAGTGGTGCTACTATAGCCGAGCCGCCGTGCTACAATAGGTGAGCCGAGGTGCTATCAGCTGCGGCCGCCGGTGCTGCAAGCGGTCTACGGCGAGGCACTGCTCCCCACGGCCAGCGGTGATGCTCCCCACGGCCACGGGCACTGCTCCCCACGCTCGCCGTGGTTGCTATCCACGTCCACCGGAGTTGCTCTCCACGGTCACCGGTGTTTCTCCCCACGGCGAGCCGGGATGCTCCCCACGGCGAGCGGGTTTGCTCTCCACAGCCACCAAGGTTGCTCCCCGTGTCGAGCGGGGATGCTCCCCACAGCCACCGGTGATGCTCCCCACGGCTACCGGCGTTGCTTCCCACGGCGAGCCGCACTTCTTCCCGTAGGCACCGTCGCTGCTCCCCACGACCACCACCGCTGCTCCCCACGGTCACCGGTGATGCACCCATGGGCGGATTGGGATGCTACCATGGGCGAAAAAGGATTCTTTCATGGCATGACGATGCTACCATGGGGCACAAGGATGCTACACGGTCAGAGATGCTACCCTGGCGGTCGGGAGATGCTACTCCGACGAAGTTGTGGCGGGGTTCTCCGGCGACGACCTGCAACCGACGCCTAGCTTTGAGTGACAAGTGGGGCGCGCGTGTTGCGGCCGGAGCTGGGGACGAAGCGGAGCGCGCCGGCTGCTGCCGGAGCCGGGGACGAGGCGGAGCGCGCCGGCTGCCGGAGATGGGGCGAAGCGTAGCTCCCCGGCTGTCGGAGACGGAGGCGGAGTGGAGCGTGCCGACTGCCGGAGACGGAGCTGGAGCGGAGCGTTTCGTCGTGAGCCGAGGCTTTTTTCTGGGAAAGACGAGTGCGTTGAGGAACTGGATCGGAGCGTTTCCTGTGCCCATCGGACGGCTGCGGGCCCGCGGGATCGGGGGATTTGATCCCCCGGGGGACGCTCAGCACGTTTCTAGATTGTTTCGTGGTATATGGAAATCGCGAGAAAAAGTGAAACATTCCGAAAGGTCACCCTCATGCGCCGTGCTTGCGACAAGTGTCGCGTTTTTCCTTCTCGCGCACTCCTCTCGCGACAAGTGTTGCCTTCTTCTTCCTCGCACCCCCCGTAGGTGCTTGCATGGATCACAAGTGTCAACACGAGATAATTTTGGTGAATTTTCTCCATTCCACGGACCTAAGGGTGGGAACACATTTTATTTTTGGATTTGTTTTTTAGAAATGAAATATCTCGAGAACCATTTTCGTAGAATTACGAACCGTTTTCATATCGTCGAGATCTTTAAAACTAGATTCCATGTTGATCGGTTTCGAGAAACTTCTTTTCAGACTTTTGTACTCCTTATTTTATATACTTTATACTTTCAGTAGTAGTTTATACTTCCAGTAGCAATGTCGCGTGGGTGTACACCATGTACACCGTGTACATCCAGTAGCAGCGTGTTTGTACACTGTATACTTTCAGTAGTAGCATGGATGTACACTCAGAAGCAGCGCATGAGTATATATATCTTTACTATTAAATGGGAGTTCAATGTACGTTGGTACGTCAAACTCCCTAGCTCTGCCCGTGGTCTGCCGTCCGCCTCTCCCCATGCGCTCACACGTATGGGCCAATGTCGCACCCTGACTTCTATAGGATACTCACCGGGCCGAACTGAATAGTAGATGTTTGGATTACGGGGCCTATCTGCACCCGCATCCTCTTACGAGTAGGCCAGCACTTATGTGTGACAACCAAACTCTACTATCCATCGTCGATGTAAACTATCCCATAGAGATCAAGATACTACCATTGACGTACTTCATACCATTCACACATGGTACGTCAACGGCGTTAAACGGAATGATACCACAACATATCTCTAAGACACAAAATGGAAATAAGTTGCAACTGGCCCTCACTAGGGCAGAGAATAGCAAATACAATCATCCAGAGGACACATGTCCCAACATATCATTACATCACAGCGGAAGCATTCAAAAGTGTCTGAGTACAGACAAAACCAAATAGGCCTAAGAGGCCGGGAATGAAAAGAAGACGGAGCCCATCCACGTAGTCTCGGATTCTGCCCGGGTCCGCTATCTACTCGTTAACAGTCTCGTCGTACTCCACGTAGTAGCCTCCATGGGGATCCTCGGAATCGTAGTCTGCGTAAACCACAGCCCCAAAGGGGTCAGTACATACAATTACTGGCAAGCAAGACTCACACTTCACCAAAGTGTACCCGGCAACACCAGGTACAAATGCTTTAGGTTCAACGGAAGAATAGGTGATATAAAAGATGCTGCAGCGGGCTGCACTAACCAACTACAGAAACATACTACAACTTCCGGCTAACAGAAAGAAGATAAGATCGCGTATCGTAACCAACTGAAATTAACTTCAAACAAACCCATCCAATGTTACCCCCTACTAAGGAAGCAACCCAAGGATAACTCACACAATTGGATTAATGATGGTTCAGGTTATTGTGTCAATAAGCCTATTACTAGTCAAATTAGTATTAGTTAGGTGTAAGTTGTTCTGAGTACTTGTTAGCCAGTACTTTCACCAAGTCAACCATAACCGCGGAAAACACGGCTTCTCGAGAAGATTTAACCCTGCAGGGATGCACCAATTTGGCCGTACACGTAAGATAACCCGCCAGATGGAATGCCTCCCACCAAGCGGGGCACTCAACACAACTCAACTATTCTTCGCATCAAGCCCAAAGCACCTTGAGCGCACGGCTAATCGAGCCCCACGAAGAAAAGGGGACCCTCATAGCACTCTAAGAACGTGTCTCCCTATATGCCGACTACAATAGTTCCACCCTGGCCTGGGCTCGCAAAAACATGCATGCGGCAAATGGAAAACCCGAACTAAATGAGGCGATTTGGACGAGATGCGAATCGAATCAAATTGAGGGGGGGCGCCCATACACGCTTCCCACATGCGGTTAATGCGCTCATCATGGATCAGTAGACAAGACCCTTTTCCTAATTAGGGTCGACACTAGCAGGCCTCAAAACCACGCCGGGCCCCCTGCCGGTGCCTTATCATCAATTTATTATTACCCATAGCATTAACAGGTTGATTGAGTAAACACCGAGCCCATAGAACATAATAAAGTAAGGTAAAGAAGTAACGGACAACAGACTCGAGCACAAGCAACCCTAAGCATGCTAGGTAAGACTAAGGCAACAAACAAGGGGTTATAGGTGTGGAGGTGAGGCAATATCAGGGGTATATGATAACATGTGATAGGATCGGGACTCAAGCATCGATTCATAAGGCTAGCAGAAATAGACAATGGAGAGTATCGGTATCTAGTGTGGAAAGGAACACGATGGTTCATGTGAGTGAATACTTGCCTGCAAACTCAGCAGCCTGGTACTGAGCTAAATCCTCTGAAGTAGTATTGTAAACCTCGTCTATCTCAACGTCGTCGTCTAATCGAGAAGAAGCAAACACACAATCAAAAAGAGACGAACAATCAATAACAGGATATAATGCACAATCATGGGATGATGCATGGCAATTAATTGATGCATCAAAATAAACTAGTTGACAAGATAACATGTTTAAATGGACCCATATGCAATTTGGATTGCATATGGAAATCCCATGAATTTAATGTGGGATTAAATGATCTACAACTAATTACCATGTGTAAGTTGCTCAGCATGATGCATGCATGATGTTAACAAAAAGGAAACAACAATGAAAGCAATTTGATATGTTGTTTACCAAGTTTAGAATTTTATTTAACAAGTTAAGAATTTTGGCTTCTTAATGTAGTTACACAAGCATTTTGTTGTTTTCATCAAGTTTAATTGTTCAAAACAGATAACAAAGTTAATATTTGAAAAGAGCACAAAATTTTAGGTGGATTACATGTTTCAATTATTGAAAAAGGAATTACAATGATTTAATTATGAATTAAACAAGTTAAACAAGATTTAAATGGACTTAATTCAAGTATGAATTTTAATTGAATTTTATTTGTTCAAGATATTAATTAAAATTCATATTTGAAAAGATTATGTTTTTCTGGTTTGAAAACATATTTTATATGTTGCATTTGAAATAATATTGAATTAGTTATGGAATTAACCAAATTTAAAAAGGAGTTGTTTGAATTTGAAAATTGAATACATTTGGAATATTCAAAACAGAAAACAAATGATTTAAATAGATAGAGAATTTAATTTGGTGCAGCAAACATATTTTATTTATTTTATTTGGTTTAGGAAGTTAAAAGTTATTAGCTTTTTAAAATTAAGGACCAATCTGCAAAAGAAAAGGATTTGTTTTAAATAGAAAAAGGCAGAAAAACAATTTTCACTCCGCAGTGGCTAGCTACAGCCACTGACAGAGGGCCCCTGGGCTACGTGGCGCTCACGTGGCAGCAGTGGCCACTGGCAGGTGGGGCCTGCCTGTCAGCACCCTTAGCGAAAAAGGGTTGGGTTTAATCGCGAGCGCAGGGCTCGAACCCTGGCCGCGGTGCGCGTGCGCAGTGGTGCGTTACCACTGCGGTGGGTTCAGTTCCTTGACAGTATAGGACGCGCGGACAGGTTGAGGTTCATCTGCGGGGTTTTAACTGAAACTGCAATTCGCTAACTGAACTGCGACAGAGGGATACGGTGGCCGGCGGCGATCTACTGCAAGGTTCGTGCTGCCGTGGATGTTGTGCTGCGTGTGCGTACTCGCGGTGCGCTGGTGGTGCAGAGAGGAGGAACTGGAGAGGTGAGGAGAAGTGGAGCTCACCTCCCTGTAGAGGAAGCAGAGTGTCGGGGGAGAACGTGGACGCCGGCGACAGCTGCGAGGACGGCGGCGGAGATGTGGACCCCTCCCGTGCTCGCAGAGGTGTCCAAGATGTAGAAGGTGGCACGGGGAGCTGATTCCCGGAGTTAGCCCGAGGGGAGAGTGAGCAGGTGGACGGCAATTGCCATGGATTCAGAGAGGTGGCGATCGGGGTGAGGTTCAGAGAGAGAGCTGAGGGGGAAGGAGAAGAAATCGGTGGCGCTCGAGGGGGGAGAGAGGTGTAGGGGGTCTAGGGCAGCTCGGGGGCGCTAGGGGTAGGTTTATAGGGGGCTAGGGCGCACGGTGGCTGTCTGCTCACGACGGCGTCGGGGAGGTGGCGGATGCCCTGCCGTACAGCAAGAAGAAGACCCCGAATGGGTATCGGGACGTGGGGAAAGAAATGGTGGGCTGGGCCTGCGTGGGGCACAGCCCACTGCCCCACTCTCTCTCGTTTTCTTTTTAATTTTTCTTCTGTTTCTTTTTTTTTTTGCTGAAATAGAAATAGGAAGAAAGAGATAGGTTTTTGGGTTAGGAAAATTAGGGCAAAATTTTATATTGCTTATTTAATGTAACAGCAACAACTTGCAAGTTTTGTTTTACAAAATAATTAAATTATGTTGCTGTTTGAATTTTAATTGAATTTGAATGAATTTGGGATGTTAAGTGAAAATTAAAAAGAACCATTTCAAAATAGCTTGAACCCCCCATTTTATTTGAAACAAAAAGATTAGAATTGTTTTGTAATTTTCATAGATTTCAAATGGTTGTTGTTTGGAATTTTTAAGTTGAATTTGAATGCAATTTGAATTGAGTGGATTATTAAGGAACAAATTAATAGTTGAGCTTTTTATTTTCATGGAAACAAATGGATGTTTTATTTGAATCTTTTATTTGCAAAGTTGTAACATAACAAGTATGAACAAAACATTTGAATGTTGTTTGAATTTCAATTGTGAAAACAAATAAAAACAGATGCAAACAAAAGGAAACAAATGCAATGATTAAAATGCCATGATGCAAAACAACAATTTAACAGAAAGCAAACATTGTAGGGGTGTTTTCATACTTGGGATGTTACAGCCAAGCCCAGCTGAAAAAAGCCGTGGCTCTGCCCTGGACGGTTCCTTTCTTTTCCTCTGCTCTCCTCGAATGAACAGCCTGTGCCCAGAAAGAATCGACATCTAGGATTCGTTCATCCCCGTGGGCCGCCGCCGCCCAGTTGATCTCGTGTGGCCTCACATCTCTTGTGTTGCGTTGCCGTTTGTCCCCTCCCCGTTGTTGCCTATGGGCACGTCGCTGCTCGTCGGAACCGCCCCGTCGTCGACGCCACCACAACCTCCACTGCCTCTGCCGACGGCCCTATCTACTGGCACCGCCCAACAGCACCCAGATCGATCACCTCTCAACGCCTCTGCCTTCTTAGATCACGACGGAAAAATGTCGAGCAGCATCGGCGTGGTCTCAGGATGCTCGATGACAAGACCATCGTGGTGAAGATGTTATCTGCAGCCATGCAGTCGTACGGGTTGCGGTCAGCCATGGGCCGGACTGACAGCAGTTCTGAACAAATCACAAAGGTGATCTCCGGTACACTTATATTGATTATTGTTGTGGAAGGTTAATGTCATCAATGAACGATGCCTTCGTGGGCCAGAAATGAGTCGAATTCTTTGGTCTGCAAGTTGCCATACCGTTGCTATATGGAGGATCCTACTCTATATTTTGTCATACCTCTAGCAGTATTAGATTAAACTCATATGCTGATTGTTTGAAAGAATTGAAAATGCAGTATACTTGTAACAGCCATGGAGTCATTTTCTAACTATATATTTGGATATATAGGTGTACATTTCCGACTTTTAGTTTCAGCTTCTTTGTTTTTTTTATATTGTACTACTTTTCAAGTTTTAGTATATGAATATTCAGTATAGTACAGAGCTGAGAGCCTCCGTCCATTTCATAGGAGCATTGCTTCTAAACCATCACCCTTTTTAGGAGTATTTAGCATAAAACTACCACATTACAGCAAAATGTTCGGAAAACCACCACTTTAGTGTGAGATCGCAAAAAACCACCACTTCAGTACTAAGTTGTTTCAAATTGCACCAAATCGAGAACTAATCTTGAATTGACACGGGTTCTGACAGGTAGGGCCCATCGCTTAGCCTAATAAAAAAACGTTTGTGCTGCAGTGTGCGCACGCTGCCGTCCGTCCGGTCGCCGATGTGCCGCCGCCGTGCGGCCGTGCTGTGCCGCCGCCGCGTGTGCGTGCGTGCGTGCCGCGGCCGCCGTCGTGCCGTGTGTGCTGTGCCGCCGCCGCGCGTGCGTGCGTGCTGCCCGGCGCCGTGTGCCGCCGCCGCGCGTGCGTGATGTGCCGCCGCCGCGCGTGCGTGATGTGCCGCCGCCGCGCGTGCGTGCTGGCCGGCGCCGTGTGCCGGCGCCGCGCGTGCGTGCGTGCTGGCCGTCGCCGTGCGCGTACTAGGTGTTTGATAAAATACCTAAAAGGGTAAGATGATGACAGGTGGGACCCATTGCTCAGTTTGCATGTCAATTCGTGATCAATCCGTGTTTAGTGCGATTTGAAACAACTTAGTACTAAAGTGGTGGTTTTTCACTTTTTTGCAATCTCACACTAAAGTGGTGGTTTTCCGAACATTTTGCTGTAATATGGTGGTTTTATGCTAAATACTCCTCTTTTTAGTGGGCCGCATGGGCAATGAAGGCAGCACGGAAATGTGAGAGAACCATGGCAAGTACCCGCATGAGGAGATGTTAATGGAAGGTCGTGCAAAGGGAGCATCGACGTATAGGGATCAGCGACGTCGTCGACGTCTGCAAGGACCCCAAGAACTATGAGGAGCCGGAATAACAAGGTAGAAATCTGAGGTTTCTTACTGAATGTCTTTCTTCCCATAAATGCCGCTCTCTAAAGTTCATTTTTCCTTGGATGTCTCTGAATGTGAGGAACCTGTTTTGCGTGATTGTTTTGTTCTCACAAATGATAGATCTTGCAATCTTCACTGGTTGAATTGTTTGAAGCCCATCAGTGGGGTTGTCAGGACATTGAATGAATATTGTAAATTGGGTAGGGTTGTGTTTGATGTGGGCATGGATATGTTGTAGATACAACACAAATAGTTTAGGAGAGTTTTGGGGATCATAAGCAGGAATTATCATGTTTATTTGCATGAGAACCATGAAAATTTCGATAATTAGCTTATCTGATTAGTTTGTAAAATTGGTGTTTAGGGATCTTAGTACAACTCTCTTAATTTGGTTGCTACCATAACAAATTGGTTTTTTCCGGTTGGCCGGATCCAATTGAAAATTTATGGACAGGCTGAACTGGCCTCCATAATTAATTGGCAATGCCTAATTTGAGCCATGAATCATTGGATCATAAGATTGATCCTTTTGTGCTGTTTACCTCGCTGTATGTTTCTGGTGCGTTATCTATACCACACAGACTAGATTTGCATTGCTTAGGCTGGAGCATTAGTGCATTAGCAATTATCGTGTAAACTACTAACCAGCCTTGTTACAAGATTGTAGAAACAGAAACAAAAAAAAATTATGAAATGGCAAAAAAATGGATATCTGCACCTCCACGAAGCCATGTGTTACTAATTACGGCATCTTCTACAACATTATTGTTTTCTTATAGAAACAATATCTTGCAGTATTTTTATTTACATGCAAAATGATGCACACTTATCCTATTTAGGTTCAGAATGGAATGGCTTCTTAGTTCAATATTCCACATTTTAGTTCGTTTCACATATACATATTATTTTCTTATAAATTTAGATATTGTCCTGCAAGAAATTTATTAATATCACACTATGCAAGAACTATTGTATTGCAGAGAATATTCTATTTACTGTGTTGTCCCATAGAAAATATATTTAATATTTCATTATAGATAAGGGAGTGTACTATATAGATTTTGGAGGAACTGCGCTTCAACATTATGTGAGAGATAAGAGAGAGTACGATTCTACAACAGCTAGGAGATTTTCCGTGGTGTCGCTATTCATTGTTGAACTTTTCACATGTGTCGTTGTGTACATTTGAAGCTGAGCGGGGTGAATCTCTTGTTGGATGTCGAGCCCATCGTGTCAATGTGTGTTTCGGCCTACCGTGAAGCGATGAGATGATGATGGTGGTGCCGATGCAGATCCGGACGGAAAAAAAATGAATTAAGAAGAGTTTCATCTTCCATATTTGATTTAAAGAGCCATGCTCCTAGGGCACTGGTAGAAAATAGGGTTGTAGTCCCGGTTCGCCAGGGCCTGTAGTCCCGACCCAGCAACCGGGACTAGCAATGCGCGACTAAAGACCCCCCCTATAGTCCCGCCATTTACGGACCGGGACTAAAGGCCCGTCCACGTGGGCGCCAGGGAACCGTCGTGGCGGAGGACCTTTAGTCCCGGTTCTTGTGGCCAACCGGGACTGAAAACCTGCGCAGGTTTAGGGTTTTAGGCCCCCTAAACCTGGTTCCTTTTTAATTTATTTTGTTTTATTTCTTTTATATTTTATTTTGTGTTTTATTTTAATTTTGATGAAGTTTCAGTACACATATATATATATATTTTACGATACTATATACATGCATATATATATATAATTTCAAACAAGGAGAATTCAATAGGAATATATAATATATATTCAATATCGGGTGACCATATATACAACCTCGAACAAGTTTCCATATTACACAATTAAGATGGATGACCATACACAAATTCGAACAATTAAGATAGCTTATGCGTATAATAGTCATCGTCGGTGGACGCATGGTACTCTCCTTCCTTATCGATGACATGCCTAAGGAAAAATCCTGCTATTTCCTCTTGAATTGGTCGGAAGCGAGCTTCTGGAGTAAGCGCCCTCCGCAAGTTATTGAGACCCCTCCGCGTGGCCTCGTCCTTCTTCCTCTCAGAGATTTCTTTCCGTATGTTCTCACAGACATAGTATCCACATAGACCGGTCCCCGGTGGCTGCTTATCCACTCCTTTGACCACATTTTTAAATTTTAGCTCATTTTTTAATCCACCGACATGTCCAAGTGAGAACTGTCTCCAAACTCTACATTGCAAATAAAATTAAATGAACAAGGGAGTTATTAGCTTAGGAAATGAACAAAAGAGACCGATCGATATAGAGCGCAAATGATTGAAAAATAATTACCTTTGCATCATTTTTCTCATGTTGATCCAAAGATCTGTATTTGAATTCATAGAGTCAAAGATCAAAACTATGGAGTTCTGAAGATCAATTTTTAGCAGAATCCAGTGGAACCTGCGGACACGTTAGATGCACAGTCATGCATAACTTATCGATTAGACATACCATGCATGGAGTAAACAAAAGAGAATGGGAACATGAGAGAAACACTCACCCAAAAAGGTAAGGAAATAGAATATATCTTTTGGATTCATGCTTTTTAAAAAAATTGTACAAGTCTTTCTCCACGTCTTTGGGGTGACGTTCTAACATAGTTCCATTAATGATTTGTGGGTCAATGAACCCAACATCATGGATGAGTCTTATTTTGCATTCCCAAATCTTCAATCTGCATAATAGCGTACGCAACAATATAGTTAGGACAATATATATATATATAGTGTAGGCAATAAAGAACGAGATGACGTAGAAATAAATCACTTACATAACGTAGCAACTCAGGATAGATTTGTCGAGCTCACGCAGATTGAACAGCTGGAACAATTCACTCATCTCAACTGTTACAGAGTACTTTTTAGTGTGATGCCCCTCTGTATAATCCACATACACAAATTCTTTGTCGGTCCATGTTATGAAATGTTTGTACCAACGTAGCAGAGCTTGCATTACTGGTGGTAGATCCTTTTCCTTCGCAGGCTCGACGAGAGGCCCTTTCTTCTCATATTGTAATCCTACCTCAGCCACTGGCGCATCGTCTAGGCCTAAAAAGAGACGAATAGATATACCGGCCTCGGACGCATTTTGCATGGCAGTAGGTACAGTCAATCCCATTTCTGCCACAGCATTTATGACCTCGGGGTCCTGTTCCGGAGCGGCTTTCACTATGAGCGGGGGGATCGATTTTTTACTCTGCATCCCGAGCTGGGCAACTTGTTTCCCGCTTTTTTTCATTTTTCCTTTTCCTTTCTCCTCCTCCACTATTTTTGCTTTCTCTTTCTCCTCCTCCAATATTCCTGCTTGCTTACGAAGTTCATTATCATAGTCTTTAGGCAAATTCTTCTCGGCTTGGGACGGTGTTGACAAAAAACCCGTAGCCCAATAGTCTACAATCGGAGGGAATACTTCCTTGGGCTCAGGCTCCTTTAGCGCCTTCAGTCGGCCCTTCCATTTGTCAACGTCAGCCTTCACGGCCAATTTGGTTTCAGCATCACTAAGTTCCCAAGGCCTTGGGGGGAGAGGCTTCAGTGATGGCTCCGGTACCCGTGTGGTCTTAGCTACATAAGGCTCCGGGTTAATAGACCAAGAGCAGGTTCCCTTGCTGTCCGCCTGCCTCTGTTTCTTCGCTGGAGGAGGAATGGAGGACGACGTCTGCTTATCCTCCGGAGGAGGAATGGGGGGAGACGGCTGCTTTTCCTCCGGAGGAGGAATGGGGGGAGACGACTGCTTTTCCTCCGGAGTAGGTGAACCAGCACCACCACCACCACCACCAGCACCTGCACCATCGGAGGGGGGTGGACTTGTTAGCCTTGGCGCCTCGCCTGGAAACACTATGTACTTCTTTTTCCATAGAATGAACTGGCGCTTGACATCTCCAAGTCTTCTCTCCCCTTCGGGTGTAGCTATGTCAATCTCCAGGTCCTCAAACGCTTGGACTATGTCTTCCACCGTGACACGAGCATAGCCATATGGAATGGGGTTGTTGTGATGGAGTGCTCCAGGTGTATAGGGTAAAGCACTGCCGGTAGCTACCTTCATGGAAATGTTCCCCACGGGATAATGCAGATCACATTCTTTCATCTCCTTTACATCATCCACGGGGTAGTGAGGCTCCGGTGCACGACTCTCGATCATCGGTGCATTAGCACCTGGAGTCGGGGCCTCCGTGGAAGCCACGCTGCTTCTCAGCTGATGCTGGCTTCCGAGATCCGCTGCATCTTCATGCGGCCCTGCAGCCGACGCTTTTTCTTTCTCAAGTATTCCCGCCACGATCTTCTTCAGCTCACTGACTTCCATTGCAAGATGCGACATTTGATCTGCAGCCCGGTCCGTACCTCTCTTACGGCTTCTGTAACAGTACGGGTCACCCTCCTGTGAAAACCTACTTTCCACGGCAATCTGCCTTTGCCTCGTATATGTCCTCCGTGTTCAGGATTCCCGAGGGCATGGGTCAGTTGGTCTCTCTCTCTATTGAACGTGATCACGCCCTGTTGAGCTTCGGTCATTGCGTCAACAAGGTGTTTTGTGGGAGCAAACTTTTTCTGCCGGTGAACACACTCCCCTCCGGGTCTAGCGATCCCCCATGCCCGTACCACCACATTTTGGCTCTTTCGTCCCATCCCTCTGTACCTAGACGGATTCCTCTTGCCCTCTGGCCGTCCTCCATTGCCTGCCACTTAGGCGCCGAAACGCGGTATCCTCCTGGCCCCATAACATGATGGTACTGTTTCTTTTCCGCATTAGCCTTATTTTTTGCCGATATTTCCTTGAAATGCTCCGATTTATGTTGCGCCACAAATTCTGTCCAATCATCTCTCAGTTTCTCATGTTGTCCAGTGAAAATCGGAGTCTTGCCCTTGCTGACATATTCACGGAACAATTTTTTCTTGAAGTTCCGGAATGCTTCGGCCATCTTCTGAAAAGCGAACTCTTTGACTATCCTCCTCCTCTCACGTCCACCCGGAACGTCCTCACCGAATTCATCTTTTTTGTTGTATTCCGGAGGTAGAATGAAATGTGCAATAAGCTTTCTAAACATAATCTTTTTCGTTCTCTTGTCGACATAAGTGAAACCAACACGTGCTTTCTTTGGCTCCTTCCATTCCTGGACGGTGATCGGGACGGTGTCTCTAACAATGACTCCGCATTGGTTGACAAACTTTGTGGTGTGCTGTAGGGGCTTGCCGATTACACTGACTGATTCGATGGTATATGTTTCTCCATCTTTCATCGACTTGGATTTGCCACGCTTTGTCATACTAGATCCGGCCGAGGGCTAAAATAAGAAAGAGAGTCGCGCGCGTTAGTGCATATGTATTCACATTTCAGTAAGTTTGTATCACGAGAGTCCCAATGTATATATATATACCTCGCCGGAGGTGGTTGTTCTTTGCAATTGGAGATCGTCGTTTGTCGACGGTTGACCTCCGTCATCAATGTCCATTCCTTCACCTCC
The DNA here is from genome assembly GCA_028641055.1 of Alopecurus myosuroides. Lineage (NCBI taxonomy): Eukaryota > Viridiplantae > Streptophyta > Magnoliopsida > Poales > Poaceae > Alopecurus > Alopecurus myosuroides. The sequence continues at coordinate 27,342 of JAPCYS010002040.1, forward strand.
TTGATCATCGACAATGTCCGTTCCTTCACCTGTTTCATCATCATCGACAATGTCCGTTCCTCCACGTTCTTGATCATCAAGGTTCAGATAAGAAGAGACTACATCGTCTTGTTGCTCATCTTCTGGGCCCGGCACATAAGGGTTCTGGTTGGCTATCATGCCGTATATAATACCTTCAGCCTCCTGATACGTATACGGCAAGGCTCCATTGTCCGCCATATGTCACTCCTGCAGACATGCATATAGTAAAAATTAATTAAGTATATAGGAGACTTAGCAAATATTACACCCTCTTTCTCAAATTGTCCGCCATATGTCACTCCGGTGGAAGAACGATGACCACCGGAGGGGGAAAACCATACTTTAGAGGTGTGTCCAAGATTAGTTTCTCAAATGACTTGGAGAACCCCATAGCTACGTTGCATTTGCTTTTCTGGTCATTTTGGTATATTACACTTAATATTCTGAATTTATTGAATTAAAACTTATTTTCATTATTATTTTTGACTTAGGAATATTTAGGGTTAGTAGAATTAGCAAATATTAGTACAAATATATTTTTAGGGTTAGTAGACTTAGGGTTAGCACTTTGCAAAAAAAAGAGTGCAGCCCAACTTTTGACTTAGGAATTTTTTTGACTTAGGATTTATTTTAACTTAGTAGGAAATTTTTTGACTTAGGATTTATTTTAACTTTGCAAAAAAAAGAGTGCAGCCCAAAGATGACATTCAAATCCTTGACCATATCAAATATCTCAGCTCCAGTACGTTCCGCAGGCTTCGGCCGATGATCTGCCTTGCCATTGAAATGCTTGCCTTTCTTTCTTACGTTATGATTTCGGGGAAGAAATCGACGATGACCCAGGTACACGTTCTTCCTACAATTATCCAAAAATACACTTTCAGTCTCATGTAAGCAGTGCGTGCATGCTTTGTATCCCTTATTTGACTGTCCCGAAAGGTTACTGAGAGCAGGCCAATCGTTGATGGTTACAAAAAGCAACGCTCGTAGGTTAAATTCCTCTTCTGTGTGCTCATCCCACACAGGTACACCAGGTCTGCCCCACAATTGTAAAAGTTCATCAACTAATGGCCTTAGGTACACATCGATGTCGTTGCCGGGTTGCTTCCGCTTCATGCACAACCAAGGAGGAAGGTTGTAGATGCATAGAGTCACGGGCCAGGTGCTATGGCTGGAGCTCTGCTCGCCAAAAGGATTCATGCCATCAGTACTTAGACCAAATCTTATGTTCCTTGCGTCAGCTGCAAAATCTTTGAACTCTCTGTCGATCTTTCTCCATTGCGTTCCATCAGCGGGGTGTCTCAACTCCCCGTCGGACTTACGGTCCTCTTTGTGCCATCGCAACAACTTGGCATGCTCTTTGTTCATGAACAGGCGTTTCAGCCGAGGTATTATAGGAGCATACCACATCACCTTGGCGGGAACCCTCTTCCTGGGTTTCTCGCCCTCAACATCGTCACCAGGGTCATCGCCTCTGATCTTATAACGCAATGCAGTGCATACAGGGCATTCATTCAAATCCTCGTATGCACCGCGGTAGAGGACGCAGTCGTTAATGCATGCATGTATCTTCAGAATCTCTAAACCTAGAGGGCACACAACCTTCTTTGCTTCGTACGTACTGGCGGGCAACTCGTTATTCTTCGGAAACATATTCTTCAACATTTTCAGCAAATTTTCAAATGATGAGTCAGCTAGACCTTCCCGTGCCTTCCATTTCAGCAAATCCAGTGTGCAGCCCAGCTTTTTCAGACTATTGTCGCATCCTGGGTACAGCGACTTCGTGTGATCCTCTAACATGCGATCCAAATTCTCCCTCTCCTTGTCAGTTTCGCAGCGTCTCCGTGCATCAGCAATGGTCCGACCAAGATCATCAGCGGGCTCATCATGTGCCTCTTCTTCACCTTCACCAAACCCTTCCCCACCTTCAGCATCATCCTCCATGAAGGTATCACCGAAAGCGTCATGATAGTTGAAATCGATATCATCCTCTTCTTCATCTTCTTCCATTCTAACCCCTCTTTCTGCATGCTTGGTCCAACAATTATAGCTTGGCATGAAACCGTGCCGAAGCAGGTGCATGTGAACGACTCTTGAGGAGGAGTGACCCTTCTCATTCTTACATTCAGCACATGGACAGATAATAAAACCTCGCTGCTTGTTCGCATTTGCCACTACGAGGAAATCTTTCAAACCTGTAGTGAACTCGCCGGAGAGTTGGTTACCGTACATCCATTGCCGATTCATCTGCATTATTATTATATAAAGTATATAATTAACCATCATGCATTTGTTAAACTAACTAGCTGGAAATAATACAAATCATGAAAGGGTTCAAGTTGCTAACCGCGACCGCGGAGGTAAAATAAATGAAAACGCTCAAGTGCGGCTCGGACACTTAATATCATGTGTGTTTCATGCTATCGGGCATTTCATCGAACACCTAGTGTGCATAGTAGGAACCAAAAGCATACCCACCACCCCTTGTGAATGTTGTGAGAGCAGAAGTGACACCAAATGTGGCTAAGTGCAGCGAGCTGAGTTCTATATATAGGGATGGGCCTTTAGTCCCGGTTCACCTGGACAACCGCGGCTAAAGGCCGTGGGGCCAGACAGATGACCTATTAGCCCCGGTTGGTCTGGACAACCGGGACTAAAGCCCCTCCCCTCCGACAGCTGTGGACCAAGCGCGCTGGGCCCAGACTATTGGTCGCGGGTCTCGTCCCGAACCGCGACTAAAGACCCCTATGGTCGCGGGCCGATTATTTTGGGGACTAATAGGGGCGTACCGAAGGCCTATTTTCTACCAGTGGGGAAGGGAGTCGAGGGGTACACTGTGACCGTTGTAGCCGGGAGAGAAGCGCGAGAAAGATGTCATCACATGTCACTTGTTATACCGGGGGAAATATCAAAACATGGGATGTGCATGTGAAAAAACAAAATGATTATTTGATCAATATATTGATGTAATTCATAGCAATGCATAGATATTTAGCTATCATATTAAACTGAGATAACTGGTTTGCATGAACCCGAGAAGTTCACAAGGGACAATGCATAATAGCTAGAGGATGGGTGGTAATGAGTTGGAGATTATAATGATTAAGGAAACACACATTCTGATTATATCGATCAATATTGCTTCGATGTTTTTTCTATGTTATTCCGCAGAAACTTTGGAGCCATGGGCTATGAGAACGATTTTCCAGAACATGTGTGAGTAGGTAAAATGAAGGCATAGTTGAAATGAGGCGACTAAGCACAATAGCGATAAAAAAAAGCACAATAGAAGTGAAATAATTGAATTGACGACCGTAGCAACGCACGGGCATTCAGCTAGTAGTAATAGTGTCAGTGTACATAAATATGCGTGTACTTTCAGGTACACCGTGTTTATACTTTCAGCTACAACGTTGTATAGTTTCAGCATCAATTTTTATATGCTTCTTGGTTCTTGGTGCAAACACATGTCGGGTGTGGCTAACCCCATCATAGCAGAGCTTATGGCGGTGCACGAGGGGACCATCTTCGTTAAACTTCGAGGTTTCTCGCACATGGTCATGGAGACGGATTCGATGGAGGTAGTTAACCTGTGGTCTTCGCGTAGTAGCTGCCTCTCGGTTGCGGTGCCTTTCCTTCAAGAGATTGAGGAGTTGTCTAGTAATTTTGTTTCTTATTCAGTTAGACATGCTAGCTGTGAAATAAATGGTTCCGCTCATTTGTATGCGAGGCGAGCTTGCTCGCTGCAGCGGACCGATAGTTGGCTTGGTTCAAGCCCGGACTTCCTAGTTGCTAGCCTGAGGGCTGATTGTAAACTTATGATTATCAAGTAATAAACCTCCTGATGTTATCGAAAAAAAAGATATACCATGTGTGTACTTTTTATATGAAGCGCCGTAGGCGGTTTGTTCGAGGTGAAGCCCAGCGGTAGCACGAAGCAACGTCGAGCCGTAGCACAGACTATGACCAATGCACACTACGACCAATAGGCACAACGACCTATTTACCCTCTTCAAGATATTTATAAATGGTTATCGAGGCGAAGCCGAGCCATATAAAAGGTTCGAGACAAAGCCGAGCCATGACACGTGAGAAATTTGTATGACAAAGTAAAAGTTAAAAAGAAATAAATAACGATCCGCAGGCTGCCCAGTGCCTCGAGTCCTCCCTCCTGTGTTGTTAGTTTTATATTTTCTCATATACATTCAATTTTTTAACACAGTACATGTTTTAATCAAGTATATATAGAAAAAAAATCAACACCCGCAATATAAAATCAATACTGTTAGCATTGGTATTGTAGACGTTAATATTTTCTCCTATATACTTTATATAGTTGATGTTCAAAAAAATTAAGTCGCATCATAACTTAATTTTTATATAGTTGATTTTAACCAAAACTACATCGCAGGGTCAGTTAAGATAGTGAGTACAAAAACACCCCATGTCGCTTCGTTTCTCTGGCGACGACGGAAGCGACCCCCGTCCAGAGGGACCCTGGCGTGAGAGAGTTTAGGAAGAGGAGAGAGATCCCGAGTGAGGTGATGGGTGCGTCGCCTCCTCCGGCCACGCGGCCACGCCCCACACTGTGTATCCCCCAAACCCCACCCAGGTCTGCACCACCGCTGCTCAAGATTTTGTTCCCCGCGCCACCAAGGAAAATTTACTACAAATTGTCCACAATTCCCCAAATCCCCGGAAGACTATTGAGTACCTCCGATCGAAATGTTCCGCACTGTTTGATCGGAGGCAAGTTTGGAAGGTGGATCGTGTTCCGAGCGTTCTCGTCACACTCGATTCATGTCGCTCCGTCTCTCCTTAAGTGGGCCATCCCGATATGATCTTGACGATTTGGCCCAGGAGTCGGAACAATTTCCTCGCGTTGACCATGTCGAACCCAGCTTGTCCCTCACCATGTATAGGTACGATCCCTGCATAAAGATATTGATTCGGCCATCATGGAGGCCATTCTGTTTGTCCCTGGAGATGGACAGGCTCGTGCCGATACCGCAAGGAAAACTCTCGCGACCACGAGGCGGCCCATAATTTTTGCCTTCAGAGGTAAGATGCTAGCAGCTCAAGAAACCTGTGGAAATTATCAGCGCCAATAGAGGAAAGGAACCAAACACATTTTGATTCTTGCACCTTCTGCCGAATATGCGGACTGTTCCGTTTACCAGTCTGCGACATTTACTCCTCGAAAGTGAGCAATTCTTCCAGAGGAGTAATCACGAGAGTGGTTTTCCCACTATTACTAGGATCTCCACCAGTAATCTACACCGTCCATGCATATGGGGATACGAGCCGTCCTTTCCCCCATCCGCGGATGTCAGGCATCGTTGACTTCATTTAACAGCGCGAACTGCCTGATCTCACGCCCAGACCAGTTACTTCGCTGCCTAAAATACCCCTCCCGTGTTTGGCAAATGTAGTGGGCCCAACCGTGGAGTATCCAAGGAGAAAACACTCCCCAACACTCACGCATCTCCATCTGCCGATTTCTTCTCCTCGAATCCCCCATATAGGCTCGTCTTGAAGACCTAGCAGGGAGCTCCGCGGCGGTACGTCGGAGGAACAACGCGTCCATGGCGGCTTGGAGGTGGCGGACCGGCTGCGTCTTGGCAGAGGCGCGTCCGGCCAGAAGACGGCTCGCGCCGCGTCCGTCCACCAGCGCGCGGGGAAGGAAGGCATCGGTCGACCCTCCGTATTTTTCCATTGCCGGGAGGACGAGATCCGATCTTGTACCTGCCGGATCTAGCTATGGATGGCAGGCAAGACTTGGATCTGACTTCCGTGTCTCCGGATCTAGCTGCTGCAAGCTTTTTTTCTTCATTTTTTTCTTTTCCGTCCTAGTTTTGTTTCGGATCTGGGTTTCATTTTTTTTCTCTGTGCTCCGGTTGAACACCTAATACATGAATTTTTTTTATGTTTCATGTAAGATCCGAAGACATCTAAGATTTGTTCAAAAATGTATCTATATTTTTTTTATTGCAGTTCGATTTCCCCCAAATTTTGTTGTTAATATTTTTTTTTTGTTAATACATGATTCGTAAACTATTGATAATGCATAGATTCGAAAGTCCATGGATGAGAATTTATTTTTGGTAATCCATGGATTTCTTTTGTTAATACATCCAATTCAATGTACTGATCCGGCCCTTTTTTTTCCTATTCATCCTAGGTTTTTTTCAACAAATCCGTGCAATTATTGCTGATGGAAAATGGATCTGTGTTGATGAGAATTTTTTTACGGTGGAAAAAATTCTTGACTTTATCGTGTTCAAAATTATCATGTGTATATGTTGTCTTTACAGTGGAATAAAACCGTGTTAATGCAAGATCTGAAAATAACTTGTAATGCATTAACAAAAATCAAAAAGAAAAAAATGTTAATTCCATCTTGCCTTCAGCAGGAACTGGAAGATCTTGTAGGAAGTGGAAACGGAGAGATTGTGAGATGGACCACTGGCAGAACGGGTCATTCCATCTTGCCTTTGGCATTGGAGCATGAAGATCTTGAACGTGGGTCTGCCATTTCTGGAGCTCGAAAGAAACAGAGGTGATGAGCAGGAAATGGCCTCGCTGCTAGATGAAGATGACACAGGCACACGCTACGGGACCCACAAAGACAGAAAATAATTCCCAACATGCCCTTTGTTAGGGAGGGGTAGATATGGATGTTAAGGTGGTTCTGTGAGAGAGACATGCGGTTTGGGTGGGCCATGGCATACAGCTGCGGGTACAAGCACTAATGGAGTCAAACTTCAAGCACGGATCTCCAACACAGATGTACGTTCGTGATAGGTCTTGGAGATCCTAGTAATAGTGGCGATGCATTTTCGGAGTAATCACTGTATCAAGCCAAGGGAACGGAGGTGTATAAATTGTGGTGCCAACCTCAATCCTTGCACATGTCTTCTGCTCATCTCCGCGAGCACCCTGTTGCATACTTCCCATTTGGTTTCCAGCAATATGGCGAGCGGACCACGGAAAGCATCCACTGTAGCTCTGACGGGAACTCATGCCGCTGGCGTTGAAGAGCATGTCAATGCAATTTCAATGGCAAGCAAGGTTGGACTGGGAAACAAAAAACTGAGAAGATCGAGGGAAGACGAGGAAGCTGGTGCCATCGAGATACACAGAGAAGGAGGGATCAGGGAGAGAGGGGACACATATAGTATGCCCCAAGCTGGAGAGACCACCAAATAAAAAAAAGGCATGGATGGAGTTGCTATTACCACAACCGATAGCACGGTTCTACGGAGACAGCGCTGCGAGGATCAACGAAAATTGTGTCTCAAAACTGCCGGGGGCTTGGGAACAAGCCAGCAGTTGATGGCCTTTTGGAGCTCCACAAGGCAAAAGAACCCGGCATCTTTTTTCTATCAAAACAAAGATGATAGAGAAAGAGATGGAATGGTTGAGGTGGAAGTTCCAGATGCCACATATGATTGTGGTGGATAGTAAGAAGCATAGTCGCAGGCTAGCTCTATTCTGGCGTAAGGGGGTAGAAGTGGAGTTGAGATGGAAGGGGAGATAGGGAAATGGCACAAAATGGCGATTCACTGGCATTTACGGGGGATAGGAGAGCACTTGTAAGCTCCTAGACACTCTGCATGACCAATCTAATCTTCTGTGGGTGTGTATGGGAGATTTCAATGATATTCTCTTTGCGTATGAGAAGGAGGGAGGGCCAACTCGGGCCCCAAGGTGTATGGATGAATTTAGGAGAGCACTGGAGGATACCCAACTCGATGATCTAGAGTTTGTGGGTGATGCTTTCACCTGGCGGAACAACTGGCATGTTTCTAATGGCTACGTGAGGGAGAGGCTAGACCGAGCTGTGGCAAATGTGGAATGGTGGTGTTTATTTCCTCAGTACAAGAATCATTAATGGAGACCCACATCACTTGGACCACTGGCCAGTGATTGCGGACCTGCAAGCTCAAGAGATGATGTAGCCCACCCAACTCCACCAAGTGCACCAATGACAAGATCACGAGCAAAGGCCATTCATGATAAGGTGAACTCGCTCCTCTCGCTCCACACTTTCGGTGACTTGGCGGATGGTGCGCTACCTCATGTTTCTACTCTTTGTGTGCTCAGGTTCGAACCCACCACGGCACCCAAGACGACGCACAAGAAGTTGCCCAAGAAGACGCATAAGGTGACCGCGGAGGACCAGCGCAAGGAGACAAAGGCGAGAAGCCCCAGTTGGCGGAGCCTCCGGTGAACCCACCGGAGCCTCCGGTGAACCCACCGGAGCCTCCGCTCCGCGCCACCCACCGGAGCCTCCGGTGCCGCCTCCGCCCAAAACCCCTTCGGGTCGATAAGAGCGGAGCCCCCACCGGACCCCACGACGGAGCCCCCAGAGGGCCCACCGGAACCCCACCGGGCCTCCGGTTAAACCACCGGTACCTCCGGTGAAACCACCGGAGGCTCCGCCCCTGCGCGGCCTGCGTGCCCACTTTCGGGCTTTGACCCATGTTCCTTATCCTCCCACCTACCCCCTTGGCACTAGACTATAAATAGACTCCCCATTCTCAGATCTAGGGTTAGAGTTGAAATTAGAACATAGAGCTTGGCTCTCTTGTATCCCTCTTTGAGGAACTACTCCTATGGTCTGTACCTAGGAACGTATCAAGGCTACTCCTACGACTTCGTCGAGGATCGTATCAAGATTCATCCAACTACTTGTCATTTCCCCTTGGGATTCAGTCAAGAGTTGTCCAATCTTCCTCTCGTAAATCCTTGAGGTTCTATTGGCATAGTGGACCGGCTACGGGTGTGAAGCGGTTTGAATCAAGGTGAGTTCACTTGGATCGATCGTCCCGTAGGCGGCCCTCGGGGTTTAGTTGACGGGAGATTTGGGGTCTTTCGGTTCGCGCTATTTATCTCCCTTTGTGTTTCCCTGCATTTGCCCATGTTTTCCCCTCGATTCCCCATCTCGTGTTCATCGCGTTCTTCGTGCGTTCTTCGTGTTCTCCGTCGATTCGTGAAGACCGGGCCAATCTAGGAGTAACCCTCCACATCATCTGGTATCCAGAGCTAGATTGACACGAATCCGACCCCCACACGACTCCTTTTCCACCAATTTTTCTTTTTCTACCATAAATTTCGAAAATCATCACAAAAATACCCAAAAGGGATTTCGACCGATCTGTTGATTCGCTAAGTTTTTCGTGGTTTTGCTTCGTAGATTTGTTGCATTACACCATTCCACACCTTTCTATTCAGCCAGTTTTTCCAATTTCGCCCAAAAGTTTTTTTTTGCTTTTGAAGGAATTTCGAATTTGAGGAAAAAACACAGAAAATCTCAGCTCTTCGATTTCTGGACAGATTTTGAAACTTGTTTTTCTTTGTCGTTTGTGATCCAAATCGAGTGCAACAAGTTTCCACGCGACGCCCACGACATCACCAACGCTTCCAAATCAACGGATCGCCACGACATCGAAATCCACCGGCCGCAAGTCCGTGATCATCAATAAGAGACGTATAACTTGCTTCCGCTTGAACCACCCCACCCCATTGTGTACCTTACCTATTCGGACTAGTTTTGTTACACCGCTTGGCATCGCATTTGTGGCACCAAGAGTGCGAGTTTGTCGCTTGTGAGAGATTAGATACGAGTAGGCATTGGCATTTTGGAATCCGTCAAAAGAGAAAAAAGAAGAAGAGAGAAAATAGAAAAAGAAGCAAAGGATCGATGCCATTTTCTTTCCATTGTAGGAACATGTAGCATTGCATCGCAAAAGAGAAAGAGTAACCAGTTGCCACGGTGCGAATCTTGTTGCCTTTTCAAATTTGCGGTTTGAGCTAGCGTCCTCCTTGTGTTAGTGTGGCATTGAGCATTAGTCTTCGTTAGGTACATTTCGTCTTCGCTCGTCCATTGGTCGCACTAACCCCATTTATCACTTGCGTGTGTGTGTTCTACCATATTTCCATCCACTAGGTTTGGTTTTTGTGCTAACTTTTCTTTGGCGTTTCTCCACGTTTGACAATACACTTTTCTTCGGTTTTGTTGGTTTTTCCTTGCCACTTTCCTAACCCATTTGCCTTCCACATAAAGCTTGTGTGTTATTGTTTGCGGTTTCTTTCGATCTTTTTGGATTCGCTCTTGACATACCTCCCTACACCTAGGCTCGTCCACTAGCCTCAATACGACCAACAAAGGTAACGTTGGCTAAGTGGGACATCAATTTCTTCAATATCACCCTTGTGTGTTTTGAGATGGCTAGGGAAGGAGTATCCACAAGTCCGAGCTCGGAAGATGAAGGAAATCCATTCTACAACGACAATGCTAACGCCAACTACGTCACCCACAATGACCATTTACAACTCCGTGAACTCGTGAAGGATGGATTGCAACACTACGAGCATCGACTCCAAAAGCAAGAGGCTCGATTGAATGATCAAATGACGCGCATCAACATCAACTTGGATAATCTTGCCAATTGCCATAATTCATCCTCGTCCTCAAGGTCTCGTCGCTCAAGCCACAACAATCAAGATCTTCACCAACCTCGTCGCTATGACCGCCATGATCGCAATGATCGCAACAACATGGAGGAGGGTGGACAACATCAACATCCACAACCACCTCCTCACCAACCTCAACAAGCTCCGCGACGAAATTGGTATGAGGATAGCTCGCCATCACCACCACCTCGACATCGCCAAGGACGTGGTGACCCTCTTCAACAACCACAACGCTCGGACCTTCGACAACATCATCATCCACCTCCCCAAGGCCACGCTCAAGACTATGGCCACAATGACTTCGTGGAAGGTGCTCATCAACATCGAACGCCACCAAGGCGTAATGCGCGTCTCAACAACAATGACCGCCAAGAACATGATCGTCCTCAACACCCTCGTGATGAACAAGTGCTTCAGCCACACCCCCAACAAGAACGTCCTCGACATCAACACCATGACAATGATGATAGTGAACGCTGTGAAGCAAGACTCCATCACCATCAACAACCACCACCTAATGACCACTGGCGTCATCCTCCCCATCATGATCACCACCGCCAAGACAATGAGGATGACCCCTATGATGATTCACCTCCCGTCTATGATGAAGATCCACATGAGCGACCCCATCGTCAACAAGAAGACAACAACATGAGTGCTCTTCGTTTCAATGTCCCCAAGTTCAATGGTGAGAATGACCCCGAAGAATATCTTTCTTGGGCTCTCAAGGTTGAAAAGATCTTCGGCATTCACAACTTCACCGACAAGAAGATGTGTCGTGGGATAATCACGGCAGATGTTACCTGGGGTAACTGATCTTGGGGCAAGTCGACACAGGTATTTGGGAGAGGGTTTAGCTCGAAGGAGGACATGGCGAAAGCAATCTAAGAACCGGAAAGTAACTCGCCGGATCTCGATATGATTATACTGGATACTCGATAACGGGTGTTACAACTATGACTCGAATCTCTGGCAAACTAAACCTAGGGGCCGGTTTATAAAGCACCCGCACACCCCTAACTTGCCCTTCAAGGCACATCTTGAGTCCTACTCGAACTCCACATACAAAGCCTAACTTTCCTTATCGCAACCCACAAGCCGGGTTACGAATCTCACAAGCCTTTGGGCCTTCTAGTAACCTCTTTACCCCTATTCGGGTATTACTCAGCTCACCTCGGGCCGGATTATACCTTGACGTGGGCCTACCGGGTTACTATCCCCCCATCAGTAGTCCCCAGGATAGCGCGGGCTTCACAGATTCATTCTTGAAGTGCTCGCTATTCCCTAAAAGATACGAAACGCCCAAGCTCACGTGAACCGGGTCAAATTACTTTAACAGATGACTAGACACAGCTCCGTAGCGGTCATTCGACAGCTCGATCCTTCCTTGAATGCTTAACGGACCTTTCCAAATTTGAACCCTAAGATATTAAGGCCCTACTCTCGATAAGGATCCCTGATATCTCGGGATAAATCGCGTTCCCCCTGTCAACGGAACATTTCACCTCGTTCCGAACGCCCGCAACACCAAATCTGTGCGGATAATTATTGCTCCGTAACTTCCGGCTTTCCAGCCGCGGGCGAGCTCACCACTTCCCTTATAAATATTAACCGAAAGTAACCCTAGGCCTTTCACTTCGCCTCAACATCCTTTCTCTCCTCGCTCCCTCGCAGTCCCTGCCACCAGGCTCGCGCACGCTGCGAAAGATAAGGCCATCTCCGGCCGCAATCGACCCCGAGCTTCCCAACGCCGTCATCAAGCATCGCCGTCACACCTTCATTCTCTCATCAAGGGTCGTGGTGAGACACTCAAGCCGCGCCACGCACCAGCCTCATTTTGGACCCTAGTTTCTTTGGTAAGCCTCTCTCAATCATCCAACTGAAACTCGCAATTTCCTCAATTTGACCAGGATTGGATCTGGGTCAACCCGTAAATTACTTTCGGGTATCATCAAATTGATCCGCTTCGATAGTCCTTAGCTCCTTTAAGCACCTGATGCGCAGTCGCAACTCACCCCCGCACCCTTATTAACCACCAAACTTCATATAGGATTACTTGCGAGTTCTTCGATCTAGATCCGTTCCGCCTTGTTTTTTCGCCTGTCGCATTAACACCCGGATAATCCTCCTTTTCCAGTTAATTCTTCCACAATAAAGGTATGGGCAACCATCCATGTTCACCCAACCCACCTCAATACGTAAGTAATTAACAATTTACTCAACTTCATTTGACACCCGGAAAATTTTCATCATTTAACATCGCAGCACATTATCCGGGTCTTATTTTAGCCTTCAGCGCCTTAATGTCTCCAGACTTGAATGATCTGGTGTTCCGAATCTTACTCCACATATTTCTTGTCCTTTGCAGGTCAACTCCATGGCTCCTAAAAGACAGGGAAAACACCCGGCTCCTGCTAAGATCTCCCAACCCACTTCTGCCAATTGGGGCCGGTCTTCAACGACGAAGGCCAAACTGGACGGGATGGCCGAGTTAGGAATCCTTCCTTCTCAAAAGGAAATACACTGGAGGGCTCCTGGCGATGAGACCCGTCCCACTCCCATCGATAACGAGGTAATTTGTTTTACCGAGCATGTGACCCGGGGATTCCGTCCTCCGGGTCACCCTTTTTTCCGGGAAGTCTTGAGCCACTACGGCCTCCGGGTGTTCGACATAGGGCCTAACTCTATGCTGAACATCACCCACTTCATAGTTTTGTCCGAGTCGTACTTATGCACTCCACCAAACCTTGCTCTTTTTACCGAATTATTCCAATGCGAACCATGTTATGAGAGCGGTGACGGAACGCTTTTTACCTGCGGCGGGGTATCCATCCAGCGCCGCAAACACTCATTGATGCCACCTCTTAACCTGAGCTCCAACGCCAAAAACTGGCAATTATCCTTCTTTTATTGCCACGACACTTCTCCGGGTGGTGAGAGGAAACTACCGGGTTATTCGGAGAGCCTTCTCGAGCCCTCCGAGTCTTTCAGTGCTTTTGCATCTGACCTTGATAGGGAAGCGATTCAGCCCCTTCTGGCCAAACTAGCAGCTCTCTCAGCCCACGGCCTTCTTGGGCTCAATCTAATAAAGACTTGGGTAGACTTCCGGGTTCAGCCCAACTCGATTCGCCCGAAGCTGTTACACGAATATTCGGGTCACGTCACAGATTCCCTCCGCTACTCCACCAAGAACTTCCCTGCCGGTAACACCAACAAGACCATCAAGGGCTTCTTGATGGAGAGACTAGATGTTATAAAGAACACTGCCGGGTTACCCCGTTTACTCGGGAAAATCCCGCCCCAGCGGTAAGACCTGACTCCTTTTTCTTATTTCAGTACTTTCGTCCGTTATAGTCTCTAACCACCACTTGTGTTTATTTGTTCACAGGCTGACGATCCCTTCTGGAAAGTCGAAAGCCCTCCTCCTTCTCAAGACCCCGAAGAGGAAACCGAATCTGTTGATGATGATGAGGGTACTCTCCCATACCCTTTACACCTGCCCTTCATCTGTGTTATTTCTCTTATCTGATACTCACTCGGCTTTCAGGGTCGGGAGATGAAGAGGAGAAGAAAAAATGACCCGGAAGCCACCGAGTCTGACCAGGAGCCCCCAGTTGGAAACAAAAGGAAGGCTAGAGGGGTAGTTGAAAAGGTTCCCTTCTCTTCTATGTCTCGTGCGCCTTACTCCTTTGCTGCTATGCATGAACTTAACGAGCGATTATCACATTCACCCTTCTTGAAGGACCCTCTCCCGACTAAACGTAGGGTGACCCGGAATTCTCCGGGGGATGATCCCCTTAACCCGGGTATCTCCACTTCACCCACTCATCGAGCCAGTACCCCTCCAGCTCAACCTTCCCAATCTCCTCAACGTCATCCGTCTCCTAATCATCCACTTGCCGGGCAATTTCGCGTACCGCAGCCAGTGCTTTTACCAACGTCATCCGCCTCCAGCGGCGAGCTTCCCCGGATTATGCCGTGAACACCGGGTAAACTACCTTTACTGGCATTTTCTTGTACCGGTTACCTTTCTTTTTTCCGTATATTCCATTGCTCAATGTCTCCCTTCTTTTCTTCAGCGCCACAGTTACGCTGAGCGACCCGGATATCCCTGAATCAGAAGAGCAGGGAGAAGAAAAGCCGAGTGATGACATGGATGTTGAGGTTGAGGACGAGGCCGAGGACGGAAATGGAGAAGATCCTTTTAAGGACCCAATTCCACCAAAGACTGCATCACCCCAGCCCTCTGAAGAAGTGGATGAAGACATCATTGTGGAGACCAAGTCGGGCTCTCCTATCCCGGACGTTCAAACAATCCGGGTTTCGACCCCCAAACCCGGAACAACTCCTCCACAAGAGGGCCAATCCTCCGGCCCTTCTCAACTTCGCCCTGAAGACATGACCTTTGCTCAAATGCTAGATGCCCTCCATACCTTGAAGGGCGACGAAGAAAACATACTAGATGCCTTAATAACCAAGCACGAGGTAATCCCGACTAATCATCAATTGTTTCCATACATAGTCCCCAAGTTCCGAGTAAATTACTAGGTAACTTGCTTGGAACTTTGTATAATGTTTCTGGCTGATCATTCTTCATGCTTCTTTACAGGACTATGTTTCACAGTTGGAGAAGAAGCTGGCCAAGTCCACCAAGCGTATCGAAAAAGAAACGGCCCTTCGTGAAGCTGCTGAGACTGAGGCTCGCAGGTGCCAAAAGATGACGAAAAAGTACAGGAAGAGAGCTCACAGGGCTAAGGACAAACTTACAACTCTTTCTGCTCAAATTGCTGATGTTCACCGTACTGCGACTGGTAAGATTTTTAAATTTCACCTTTTTACGACTCGGATTGAACAACTGCACTTGCTTGCCTACTATCTTTGCTCCTTTTGCCTTTCTTAGCAGGCCCACGTGATGCTGCCCCCGAAGAAGATGATGCTGCCAAGCTTAAAACCATCAAGAATACTCTTCGCCAACTTTGCAGCGGAGTCAGTTGGATACTTGACGAGTTGCGACTGCCAGGTGTCAGGCCAGATAACATGAAGAGATTACTGGAATGCTGCTCTACAATCCCCGAGTGGATTTGGCACTGGAAACGGTCCTCCTGCCGATTTGGGGTAACCCGGGGACTCGCGTTGGCTAAGGCCTACGCTCCCAAGCTAGAGCTGGCCAAACTTATGAGCGGATTCCCAGAGTTCAACTTGGATGGATCCAAATTCTTGCCAAAGGACTTCAAGGCTATTCAGAAAGAAGTCCGTCATCCGGCTAGTGTTATCGCTGATGCCCTAGAAATTGATGTGATTCTCCCGGCTTATGATGCTAATGACAAGGTTGTCAAGGCGAACCGCCCCCAGCCGTTCGATATGCTTACCCGTTGGAGGGAGGAGGCGATCAAGATGAAGGAAGAAGCCGCCAAGAAGACCGAGGCCGACTCTGCTCCTGCAACTTCTGCTGCACAACCCGGGACTACTGCTGACCCGAGTGGCGCCGCAACTACCGGTGGCGACAAGGGCAAGGCCAAGATGGACCCTGCAGCTTGAAGTAATACCTATCATTCCACATACGTCAGCCGGCAAAGCATCGTTAAAACAGCTTTACTATTCGTTTAAGCAGAGCGCCTGTGCTCTTTTGATACTTTATGGTTTCTGTAATACTTTTATTTAAACTCCCGATGCACTTTGCGCCCCTTTGGGCTTTTGATGAATATGTCTTTGCATTTGCTTGTTCTTGATATCCACTTGCTTTATTCTCGATACCTTATACTTTTTTTTTATACTTTCCTTAGCAAGACCCGTCCTCCGGGTGTCGTTGGCGTCTAGGGAACGGTTTTACACCTGAATCCCTAAGCTCCTGAGACCCGGATGCGTGGCTCGTTGTAATTTTATCGGCTGGATGATGCTGTTTCTTTCTTAGAGCTCATAAGTCTCCAGTCCGGGTTTCCGCGTCTAGGAAACGAATCGCCTGTCGCTGAATGCCCAAGACTTCAGGACAGCTTTTTATGAGGTTTGAAGTTATGCTTGATAATCGTTGAGTTTCCGGCTGTCGGCCTTATACTCTGCACAACTTGTGGTTTAGATGACCCTTTCGACTATCTTGTACTATAAGCCGGCTTTCGCGTGGATACCATGTTGTTACATCAATACGAAAACGGGGTCAAGCAAGTCCCGTTTGGGTCTCATGACCGACATTAATCGTAAGCGAACGAATCATGCCACTTCGTTGCGAGTCACATCGAGCTTAAGTAAGAATAGCCGAGAAATTTGGACTTCTTTGTCCGGTTATAAGATTGTAGCCGCACTCGTTTTTTCGAATGACGGCCCCTATAACTCATTGGCATCAAGGCCGGGTCTTTTTTGAGTTCGCAGCTGTGCTTATAGGAGCAACCAGCCCTCAAGACCTAAAATATGCACACCGTATAAATGATAATTGCTTCTTTTCCTGATAACCTCCTTTTTATTTGATATGAGAAAATTGAGTCAGCAAGCCGCCTCATTAAAAACCCATCCAGTCCCCAAGGGTGCCCCGGATAGGAAAAGAGTGCGTCTGAAACCTGCTGCCTGTTACATCGTTTTCTGCTAAGTGTAGTACGGACGTAGCTGAGCCACGTTCCATGGTCTATCTCTCTCTTGCATAGGTGCAGTAGTGTGAGCAGTGTCGTTGATTGTGGCCGATTCTTCTCTTGCATCTATCAAGTAATATGACCCATTATGCAGACTCCGGCTTACGATGAAAGGTCCTTCCCATGGTGGCGATAGTTTGTGCTTTCCCTCGTTTGTCTGAACCAAGCGCAGGACCAAGTCTCCCTCCTGGAAGACCCGGCTTTTCACCCCGGCTATGATCTTCGCAAGTCCTGCTGATATATGGCTGATCTTTCCAAGGCTTGCTCCCTTTGTTCTTCTAACATATCCACGGCGTCTTGCCGGGTTTTCTCGTTCTCTACTTCCACATAAGCTGTCACTCTTGGTGAATCATGAATGATGTCGCTTGGTAATACCGCTTCTGCGCCGTAGTCCATGAAGAAAGGTGTCATCTGGGTGGATCGGTTGGGTGTAGTATTAATACCCCAGACCACGGAAGGAAGTTCTTCAACCCATGCCCCAGCGGCCCTGACACAGGGAACCCTCAGTCTTGGCTTTAATCCACGAAGTAGTTCTTGGTTCGCCCTCTCCACTTGCCCGTTGGCTTGCGGATGTGCCACTGATGCTACATCGAGCCTGATTCCATTGCTGCCACAAAATTTTTCCATCTCTCCAAGGGACATGTTGGTTCCATTGTCGGTAATTATGCTGTGGGGGTACCCGAACCGGTATATAATTCTTTTCAGGAACTTGACTGCTGTGGCCGCTTCGCAATTGGTGACCGGCATAACCTCCACCCATTTGGTAAACTTATCAACAGCAACTAAGAGGTGCGTCTTCTTGCAAGGTGACATATGGAAGGGGCCAGCCATGTCCATACCCCAAACAGCGAATGGCCAAGTTAATGGAATGGTCCGTAACTCCATAGCCGGCACATGAGTTTGGCGAGCGTACCTTTGACATCCGTCGCACCTTTCCACTATCCGTTCCGCGTCTGCTAGAGCTGTGAGCCAGAAGAACCCATGTCGATAGGCCTTGGCCACAAGAGACCTTGTGGACGCATGATGCCCGCAATCACCTTCATGGATCTCCTTAAGAATCTGTCGGCCTTCTTCTGGTGTCACACAGCGCAAAAAGACTCCTGCCGCACTTCTCTTGTACAACTCTCCATTGATAATAGCGTATCCTTTTGCCCGCCTCACGATTTGTCTTGCTAGTACCTCCTGTTCCGGCAGTTCGCCCCGTGATAAGTATGCCAGATATGGCTCCGTCCACTCGGGAACGCCGTGTATTGTAGCCACGAGCTCCACGTCCGGGTCTTGATTTGCTAATTCTTCTTCAGACTCGGATTTAACTGACGGTCGCCATAGCTCGTCCACGAAAACATTAGGTGGGACTGGCTCCCTGCGTGAGCCGAGTCTGGCGAGTGCGTCCGCCGCCTCGTTCTTTCTTCTGTCTATGTGCTCCACTTCATACCCGGAGAAACACCCGGCAACCCTATCAACCTCCCTGCGGTACGCTGCCATAGTGGCGTCCTTCCTGTCCCAGGTTCCTGATACCTGCTGCACCACGAGATCCGAGTCGCCAAAGCATCGTATCCTTCTAATGTTCATCTCCTTGGCTACCTTCAAGCCATGCAACAGAGCCTCATACTCGGCCACGTTGTTTGAGCAATCAAAATGAATCTGTAGCACGTAACTTAGTTTATCCCCCTTTGGCGATGTCAGCACCACTCCGGCTCCTGACCCCTCGTACTGCTTTGATCCATCGAAGTGCATGGTCCATGACTCGGAACTTGGAACTGCGGTAACCATTCCAGTGTGCGTCCAGTCGTTAACGAAATCAACCAAGGCCTGGGACTTGATTGCCGATCTGGGCTCGTAGCTGATATGATAATCTCCCATTTCTATTGCCCATTTGGCTATTCTGCCCGTCGCATCCGAGTTTCTGATGATATCCGACATTGGTATTGAACTAACCACTGTTATGGGATGTTCTTGGAAATATGGCTTCAACTTCCGGCTGGCCATAAAGACCCCGAACACCAATTTTTGCCAATGCGGGTAACGCTGCTTCGCTTCCGATAACACCTCACTGACATAGTAAACCGGCCTCTGGACCGGGTGACCTTTCCCATCTTCTTTGCGTTCCACGACAACTACTGCGCTGACGGCTCGGGGACCGGCTGCCACGTATAATAACATAGGCTCTTTAGGACCCGGCGCCGCTAGTACTGGCGCTTCAGATAACTGCTTCTTTAGTGCTTCAAACGCCTCATCTGCCTCCTGATCCCATACGAACTTACCTGATTTCCGCAAAAGCCGGTACAAGGGTATTGCCTTTTCTCCAAGCCTGGATATGAATCGGCTCAGGGCTGCCACACAGCCCGTGAGTTTTTGAACGTGCTTCAAATTTTCCGGTTTCTTCAAATTCTGGATGGCCTTGATTTTATCCGGGTTTGCCTCAATTCCTCTCTCGGAGACTATAAAGCCAAGTAACTTCCCGGCCGGGACTCCGAATACACACTTCGTTGGGTTAAGCTTCATCTGATACCTCCTCAAGTTTTTAAACGTTTCTTTTAAGTCATCAATAAATGTTTTGCCTTCCGGGTCTTAATAACCACATCATCCACATACGCGTGCACGTTACGCCCAATTTGATCCTCGAAGCACTTCTGAATACACCGCTGATACGTTGCGCCCGCATTTTTCAATCCAAACGTCATGGTTTTGTAGCAGAAGGCCCCAAAAGGGGTTATAAAAGGTTTTTTCCAATCCTCCCTTTTGAGTTTGATCTGGTGGTATCCCGAATATGCGTCCAAGAAACATAGCAAGTCGCTTCCGGCTACCGCATCTATGATTTGGTCTATCCTTGGCAGCGCGAACGGATCCTTTGGGCAATGCTTGTTGAGGCTCGTGAAATCGATGCACATCCTCCATTCATTTGTCTTTTTCATCACTAGAACCGGATTCGCTAACCAGTCCGGGTGAAATACTTCCATGATAAAGCCTGCGGTTAATAGTCGTGCGATTTCCTCACCTATTGCTCTTCTCCTTTCCTCGTTCATTTTTCTCAAACCTTGCTTCACAGGCCTGGCCCTGGGATCCACATGCAAACTGTGCTCTGCCAACTCGGTGGGGATACCCGGCATGTCGCTGGGTGTCCAGGCGAACACATCCGCATTTGAGCGTATAAATTCCACTAGGGCCTTTTCTTGCGCGTCTTCCAGATTGGACCCTATAGTGAACTGCTTGGTGGGGTCTCCTTCCACAAAATCTACTTCTTGGTGTCTTGAGCCGCCTTAAATTTTACTCTTTCGTCTTCAGAGTCTGGTCTTCTCAATGCCGTGCCATCTTCCGGATCCACCTGAGACCGGTAATATTTAAGCTCTTCCTTTCTGCAGGCTTGCTCGGCCATCACCGAATCTCCCTCATCACACTCTGCTGCTATATCCCGGTTTCCATGGATAGTGATGGTCTGCTTGGGGCCTGGAATCTTTAACTGCAAATATACATAGCACGGCCTAGCATGAATCTAGCATAAGCTGGTCTCCCGAACAATGCGGGTAAGGACTGTGCAACCGGACCACCTCAAACGTGAGCCATTCCACCCGATAGTTATCTACCGACTCTCCGAAGGCTACTTCCAATGTAATTTTTCCTTCGGGGCGCGCCGAATGTCCGGCACGATTCCATGAAAAACCGTCGAACTTTTCTGTAGCTGAGACTCTTTGAGGTTCATGCGCAAGAAGGTTTCCCAATATAGGATGTTGATGCTGCTCCCTCCGTCCATCAATACCTTTCTCAATTCATAACCGTTGACCTGTGACGAGACTACTAACGCCAGGGTTCCAGGGTGCTCTATTCCTTCCGGATGATCCCTTCTGCTCCATGTTACCTCTTGCTCTGCCCATCTCAAGTATCCCGGGGTGGCCGAGGAAACTGAATTCTCTGTCTGTTTTAACGCCTTTTTGTCCCTGTTGGAAGTCCCTGTAACATGCACATGATATTGTCCTTTTAAATTGAGCGTACGTACCATACCGATGAAGATACTGATTTGGCCAATCGATACCGCGGACCCGGATTCAAGACGCTCCGGCTCTAACTCCCACCCGGAATTGTCCACTATCCTTGTTCCTTCGTCATCAGAGTAGATCTCGCCGACAACAAAGTTCTTCATGATCTTCCGAGCTTCTCCCGCGATGTAAACACCTTTGGACGCAGGCCCCACGGTGGGCGCCAACTGTCGTGGGATAATCACGGCAGATGTTACCTGGGGTAACTGATCTTGGGGCAAGTCGACACAGGTATTTGGGAGAGGGTTTAGCTCGAAGGAGGACATGGCGAAAGCAATCTAAGAACCGGAAAGTAACTCGCCGGATCTCGATATGATTATACTGGATACTCGATAACGGGTGTTACAACTATGACTCGAATCTCTGGCAAACTAAACCTAGGGGCCGGTTTATAAAGCACCCGCACACCCCTAACTTGCCCTTCAAGGCACATCTTGAGTCCTACTCGAACTCCACATACAAAGCCTAACTTTCCTTATCGCAACCCACAAGCCGGGTTACGAATCTCACAAGCCTTTGGGCCTTCTAGTAACCTCTTTACCCCTATTCGGGTATTACTCAGCTCACCTCGGGCCGGATTATACCTTGACGTGGGCCTACCGGGTTACTATCCCCCCATCAAGATGGTTGCTCTAGAATCATTGGAATTCGAAGGCTATGCACTCTTGTGGTGGGATCGCCTACAAGCCGAAAGAGTCCGCAACCGCATTGCTCCTATTGCCACTTGGAATGAGATGAAGCAATTCATGCATGCTCGTTTCGTTCCTCCACATTACAAGCGTGACCTCTTCAAGAAGCTCCAAGAACTTCATCAAGGTTTGAAGTCCGTTGATGAGTACTACAAGGAAATGGAGACCTCTTTGATACGAGCTCATGTCATGGAATCTCAAGAACAAACTATGGCCCGTTTCCTTAATGGCCTCAACTATCTTATACGGAAGATCGTCGAGTATCAACCGTATGACAACATTGTGGCACTTGTCCACCAAGCTCTCAAGGAGGAACGCCAAATTGCGGACGACATCCTCATTTATAGCAAGTCTTTGGAAGATCATCTTGATCATGTTTCATAAGTATTGTTGGCTCTTCGCAAAACATAACTTTTCGCTAATCTTCCCAAATGCAATTTTTACACCAACAATCTTGTTTTCTTGGGTTTTGTGATCTCTTCCAATGGTATTGAAGTGGATAACAAGAAAATTGAGGCAATTAGGAATTGGCCCAACCCTACTTCCGTGGGTGAGATAAGGCGCTTTCATGGCCTTGCCGGTTTCTATCGCCGATTCTTCAAAGATTTTTCAACCATTGCTTGCCCTTTGAATGAACTTACCAAGAAGAATGTACCTTTTGTTTGGGGCAACGCGCAACAAAAAGCTTTCGACACACTTAAGAAATGTTTAACCGAAGCTCCTTTGCTTGTCTTACCGGATTTTGACAAAACTTATGAGATTGAATGTGATGCTAGTAGGAATTGGTGGCGTGCTCATGCAAAATGGACGCTCCGTTGCATACCATAGTGAAAAACTAGATGGCGCTAAACTCAACTACCCAATCTATGATAAGGAACTATTTGCTTTGGTTAGAATGCTAGAAGTTTGGCAACACTAACTTTGGCCTAAAGAGTGTGTCATTCATTCCGATCACGAATCATTGAAATACTTGAAAGGCCAAGCTAACTTGAACAAGAGGCATGCTAAATGGGTAGAATGCATTGAATCTTTTCCTTCTGTCATTAAGTACAAGAAAGGTAAAGAAAGTTGTAGCGGATGCCTTGTCTAGGAAAGAGTGTCTTCTTACACGCCTTGACATCAATGTAATTGGTTTGGATGAAATCAAAGACTTATATGCTTCCGATGTCTTCTTTGGTCCTATCTTTGAGAAATGTTTGCCTAACCGAGGTTTTGATGACTACTATCTTCACAAAGGTTTGTTGTTTAAGGCTAACAAATTGTGTATTCCCGAGTCCTCTCTTCGCTTGTTGTTATTGAAGGAATCACATGAAGGAGGTCTCATGGGGCACTTTGGATGCGAAAAGACCTATGACATGCTCTCCAACCATTACTATTGGCCCAAGATGAAGCATCAAGTTGAGAGACACGTCAAGCGATGTTCTACATGCCTCCGAGCTAAGTCTACTTCCAACCCCCATGGTCTTTACATGCCATTACCTATCCCACATGCACCTTGGAGTGATATTAGCATGGACTTTGTGTTAGGACTTCCACGAACTAAAACCAATATGGATTCAATCTTTGTAGTTGTTGATCGTTTCTCTAATATGGCACATTTCATTCCTTGCAGCCGAACCGACGATGCTTCACATGTTGCTACTTTGTTTTTCAGGGAAATTGTGCGTCTCCATGGTGTACCTACTTCCATTGTCTCGGACCGCGACGTCAAGTTCACCTCCTACTTTTGGAAGACGTTGCTGTCCAAGCTCGGCGTCAAGCTACTCTTCTCCACCGCCTACCACCCACAAATGGATGGACAAACCGAGGTCGTCAACCGCACATTATCTTCACTTCTTCGAGCATTGATCAAGCCCAACCTAAAGAATTGGGAAGAATGCATCCCACACGCCGAGTTCTCCTACAACCGTGCTCTACATCAAGCTACCAAGAAGAGTCCCTTCGAGATTGTCTACGGCTTCAACCCCAACACCGCTCTCGACATACTACCTTTGTCGCTCCGCGAGCGAGCAAACATGGACATTGACAAACGCACCGACTACATCAAGAAGCTACATGACTCCACAAGAGCTACGCTTGAGAAGCATTCCGAGCACCGAGCCTCCATCATAAACAAGAAGAAGAAACCAATGGTGTTCCAAGAAGGTGACCTCGTTTGGCTCCACTTGCGCAAGGACCGTTTTCCCGAAGAGCGCAACTCCAAGCTCAAGCCAAGAGGCGACGGCCCTTTCAAGGTCATCAAGCGCATCAACAACAACGCCTACAAGCTCGACTTACCACAATCCAAGAACCTCGTCCACAACTCCTTCAATGTCAAGGACATCTCTCCCTTCAATGGATACCCAAGTGATGAAGACGATGACGAGTAGAGGTCGACTCTTTTTCAAGGGGGGGGGGAGATGATGTAGCCCACCCAACTCCACCAAGTGCACCAATGACAAGATCACGCGCAAAGGCCATTCATGATAAGGTGAAATCGCTCCTCTCGCTCCACACTTTCGGTGACTTGGCGGATGGTGCGCTACCTCATGGTTCTACTCTTTGTGTGCTCAGGTTCGAACCCACCACGGAGGCCCCGGAAAGCACCCAAGACAACGCACAAGAAGTTGGCCAAGAAGACGCGGAAGGTGACCGAGGAGGACCAGCGCAAGAAGACAAAGGCGAGAAGCCCCAGCTGGCGGAGCCTCCGGTGCCGCCTCCGCCCAAAACCCCTTCGGGTCGATAAGAGCGGAGCCCCCACCGGACCCCACGACGGAGCCCCCGGTTGTCCGACCTAGAGGGCCCACCGGAACCCCACCGGAGCCTCCGGTTAAACCACTGGTACCTCCGGTGAAACCACTGGTACCTTCGGTGAAACCACCGGAGGCTCCCACCCCTGCGCGGCCTGCGTGCCCACTTTCGGGCTTTGACCCATGTTCCTTATCCTCCCACCTACCCCCTTGGCACTAGACTATAAATAGACTTCCCATTCTCAGATCTAGGGTTAGAGTTGAAATTAGAACATAGAGCTTGGCTCTCTTGTATCCCTCTTTGAGGAACTACTCCTATGGTCTGTACCTAGGAACGTATCAAGACTACTCCTACGACTTCATCTAGGATCGTATCAAGATTCATCCAACTACTTGTCCTTTCCCAAGTTCATCCAACTACTTGTCCTTTCCCCTTGGGATTCAGTCAAGAGTTGTCCAATCTTCCTCTCGTAAATCCTTCAGGTTCTATTGGCGTAGTGGACCGGCTACGGGTATGAAGCGGTTTGAATCAGAGTGAGTTCAGTTGGATCGATCGTCCCGTAGGCGGCCCTCGGGGTTTAGTTGACGGGAGATTTGGGGTCTTTCGGTTCGCGCTATTTATCTCCCTTTGTGTTTCCCCGCATTTGCCCACGTTTTCCCCTCGATTCCCCATCTCGTGTTCATCGCGTTCTTCGTGCGTTCTTCGTGTACTCTGTCGATTCGTGAAGATCGGGCCAATCTAGGAGTAACCCTCCACA
>JAPCYS010000261.1:0-52203 GCA_028641055.1 Alopecurus myosuroides
GCCTTGAGGTGGCCGATGAAGATGCCGTGCTCGCCCCCCCCCCCCCCCCCCCCCCCCCCCCCCGCCCCAAATGCTGCCACACTTTATGTGGAAGGGTCCAAGCTCTCCGCGGCGCAAGTTGAGGCCGAGTTCAAAGAACTAGTGGATGAGGAGTGGGATTGGCAAGTGAGCCAGCTAAGCGACGCGGACTTCTCCCTGGTTTTTCCGTCCGCCGGGAATCTCCGCATGGCCACCCGCGGTGGGGGCCTCCGTCTCCCTCTCTCCAAGGCCAAAGCCATAGTGATTGAAGGCGCGATGGATGAGAGGGCCTCCGAGGTGCTCTCGGAAGTCTGGGTCAAACTCCATGGAGTCCCACCCTCTTCCGCAACACGGCTCGCCTCCGGGTGGGCGCTAGGCCGGTGGGCCGCCCCATGAGTGTTGATGAAGCCGACTTCGACGATCCCAAGCTACCCATCCGAATGCAGTTCGGCTGCCGGGCGGGGAGGCCTATCCCGGAGTCCTTCCTCGTCTGCGTCAATGGCCAAGGATACAAAGTTCGGGTCGAGGTTGAAAAGGGAACAGAGAGGGGAGGGCCCTCTCTTCCTCCACCTCCGCCCCCCCCCCCTCCCCCCCACGCAAGGATGATGAAGACGAAGACGACACAAATGATAAGTCCTCGGACGAAGACGAGGGTTGGGACGGCAAGCGTGGTCGACACGCTCGCTCTGGCTCTGGTTCCAAGGACGCGCAGCCGGTCCTTCCGAAGGGGGGCAAAGGGGGATCTGTTCCCTCCAAGTCGAGCGCCGCGGCTCCCCCTCCTTTGGCTGACGTCTCTCCTCTTAGCCCCGCGCTAGACGAGTACGGGTCCTTGCTTAAGGGATCCCGCGCCCGGCTCCTCGATGCTCCCGAGGCGTCCCCGCCGTCTGCGCCCCCTCCACCGGCGACGACACTATCCATCAGAGAGCATGCTCCGGCCTCTCCCGCCGCGGACGCCTCTCTGACTTGCCCAGGCGCAGCTTCAGCGGGACTCACTCCCTCCAGCGACCCCAAGCCCAAGGAATCTCTTCAAAGCCGGCAGCGGCGCAGCAAAGCAAACGCCGACCGCCCCGCCCGCCTTCTGGCAGACTCGCTGGCCTCCTTCCCGCAGCCGGATTTCTCCGGCGACTCGGCGCAGGTGTGCGGTGTCGTGCAGGCCCTCGCGGCTCCGGTGGTAGGGGCCTCCGCAGCAAGGCGGTGCCGGTGCTGTCGGAGCGCAAGAGCGCTCGTGGTGCCGGGCTCACCGAGGCGTCCGTTCTGGACCGCGCCACCTCCCGCGCAAAGATCATCAACTCCCCAGGTACGCTGTGTAACATACCAGTGTTTGGGAAGTTATAAGGATCTAAATTTAATATGTGCATTTGCAAAGCATGCATCTAAAAGTACGGGAAATTTTGGCGCGAAAGTTAAACAAACCAAAGTGACCAATGTTTCACTTGACATGATGAAATAGGTCTAGATTATCTAGTCAAGAGTACAATTGGAGTGATCTTTATAAGAAGTATCTTAAGAAACCAAAGCATCTGGTTACACAAACCCTAATTGGTTGTGACCAACACTAACTCTCAACAAGCCTAACCTCAAGTCTATAAGTGACTTGAGAAAAATCAACTAGGTATCTAGAACTCGAAGAGGGGTGAGTAGTCAAATCACACAGTTGATGATCTTACTTCTGCAAGTTAGTCTTGTATAACTGGATGATCTTATCAGTCCTGAAGGATGAACCTGAACGAGGAAACAAATCTTCTTAAACCAATACTTACCCCTGATCACTGTCTGTGAGCTTTTCAAACTCTTTTCTACATTCCTGCATGACCATGGCTACAAGAGAAGCAAACCAGGAGGGAGCCAAGATCAGAAGACATCAACTGAGGTGGGGGGGGGTGAAATCATGGTGTTTGGTGTCATACAAGAATAATTTGAGTACAGGACCTGATCAATCTTGTAAGCAGATTATTTCTGAGGGCATTAAACACTTGAGTTTCATTAGGTTAGATTATACAGGAACAAGCTGGTAGTTTACTCTAAGACATCATCAAGCGAGAAGTGGCAACTTGAGACTTATCCGCAAATACTAGACCCTGGAGTGATCGAGGTTCCATCGATATTCTGAGAGAGAGAGAGACCAATATTGGAAGAGAGTGGAAATTTCGACATGACCTCTAGGTGTTGTTTGATTTTAGGATTCAATTCGAAATTTGAAACAAAAGAACTTTTGTATTTAGAAATTTGAATTCAAATCGATTGTCAAGGTCAATTGAATAATTAGTTATTAATTAAGTTTAAAACATTAATTAAATTAAATCTTTATTCAATTCAATTTAAATAAGAGAATTACAAAAGTATAAAACAATAAGCTTTATTACTTATAAAACAATAATACAAAGTCATTACAATATCCAATCCATAGAAGTACATTTCTGTTACAATATACATTTATAATATAAAATTCCTATACTAATTCTTGCCTAATAAGTCCTCAATTATTAATCTTCTGTACCTGCAAAATCAACAAGAAAGAAAATAAAAGAAAAGATGGGTGAGTGGGGATTAGTACCCTCAGATTTGCAGTGTGATGCACTGCTCATCTCATCATGGGGTTAAGTAAATTACATGTAGTATCTATTCAAATCAGTTCAAGTACCTCAGACCAACATCATGGGCAAGTATCAAGTAATACAAGTGGCAAGCCAAAAATAAGTACAACACCAAGATAAGACCAAGGCAAGCCGTGTAGGAAAAGATCTTTGGCATAGCAAGCAAGCACACAGCACATGCACCAGCACACTTTGATGCTGTCAAGACCCCTGTTGTGGTATAAATACCACATCAGCCGCAAGAGAGAGGAGACCAAGCTCACTTTCCCCTGTTCACAGCTCGAGCTGCACAGCTCCAGCAAGAACAGCAAGAACAACCACCCGGAAACCACAGCACCACAAATCAATTCATCCAACAAAGATCTGTGAGACCATAGATCCAGTAGGATAACAACAAGGCCAAGTCACAAGCTGGGGAAGCATACCTGGAGCAAGGCCAAGCCTGGAGCCAGAGGATCAAGGGAGCAGGAACTGCAGGGAGGAGGCCAACAAGCCAGCAACACCATCCCAGCAACAACACATAGCAGGTTGATCTCTACACACAATTCAGCAAGAAATTGCTAAGCTATGCACAGAGAGGGGTTGGGATTTATTTCCCTCAGTCGAGCATAGTGTTGCTATGCTAATCACATCACAGGGAATTAAAAGGTAGCATAGTATCTGTTCCTACCTATAAGATTTCCTCAGAACAACATCACTGGATTTGGGATAATTAAAACAAGCATAGATATGTTCTTATCAGTTAAATGGCAAAGAGGGGACAAATTTACAAACCCTAGATCATACCACAGCAATACTCATTTTGTGCATGACCAAAATATGGGCACATCCTAAAGGAGCACCTCAAGATATAGTCAAGCAAACCATTGAGCACTTGGGCACAAACTAGGAAATGGGTAAACAAGATGTGTTAAGTCCCAAATAACCATACACATGAGTAAAGGCCTCAGGCTATGCATCATTGGCTTAGGGGCAAAGAAAGCAAGAGCAAGCAATCTGTTCTTATCAAGTAATTTCAGAGAAGTAAAACCATCAGGTGTAATAATTTGTTCTTATCATTTGATACAAAGAATCAAGATATAATGGTCTTTAGCAAAGGGATTTTGAGACAAATCAATAGCCAGGAGCACTGTATTATGCCACACACACACAAGGTTGCTGGGCACCAGATCCAAGGATCTTATACCCCAGAACCAAGGAATCATGACATAAAAACAATAAGTTGGAAAAAAGTGTTGAGGGCATATTCTCTGAATGATATTCAGAGTAACACCTCTCAACAATTTAGCACACCCATAGAACATTAGGAATTCTATACAAGTTAATAGGAATTGTTATCAGATAGTCAGTAACAAGAGTCTATCACAGGGAGCAAACCCAAAGGGTGTCATCTCATAGGAATAGCATTGGGAGTATATTCCAAGTAAATTTCCACTACTAGCACAAGGCCAACAACCAGTAATACCTCACAGTATCTAGCAACAGCAATAATTAGGGGCATAACAAAAATTTATTGTTCATCACAGAACAAAGCATGAACTCCATATCTCCAATATCAAATAACTCATGTGGAGAATTCAAAAGCCAACCAATCCATCACCAGATCATTGAGAAGGTCACGGGAAGGCATGGGTGAGCTAGCTCGAGGGCTAGGCTCTAGAGCAAGAGGGAGAGTAGGAGTCAGAGAGAGGAGAGAGGCACTTACAAGTGGTCACCATCGTGGTGACCACATCCGGATGGTGAGGGGAGCACGACGGCGAGCCACGGTTTCCCCAGAAGGCCGTCCCGGCGGCGGCGCCTCGTCACCGCAACCATCCGCAACGACAGCCACCGTGGGGAAGCAGCAGCAGCAGCTCAGTCTCCAAGAGCATCCAGGGATCACCTAGAGGAGCCCAGGTCACCGGAGAGGTGGTGGAGAACCCGGGTACCCGAACCCTAGGGTTAGAGCAGGGGTTGTCCACGGGGAACACCGAGGGAGAAAACCAGATCGAAGAAAGAGGTGTAGAAGAGGGCTGGGAGGAGAAGCGGTGGCGCTAGGTCACGGTGGCGGAGATGGACGGAGAGGGGAGAAGAAATCGCCGGAGGGGAGGCGGGCGATGAGATCGCCTCGGCGTCGCCCTGTGCAGAGGGAGGAGGAGAGAAGGGGGGGGGGGCTCGGGTGTGTGCACCTGGTCTGGTCCGGCTCGACCAGACCAGCGGGTTAGGTCCAACCTAACCCAGGGACCACCTGTCAGCCCTAGAGGCAGATGGAAAATTCCCTAAAATTCCTAATAAAAGAGCTATAAAAATAGTATAAGAATAATACATAAAATTATACAAATCCCAATTGATTAGAACTTCAATATTTATCAAATCAGTAATAGTTTTTGTATGTAAAAACCATTAAATATAATAACACAGTAATAATTATAGTCTTAAAATTAATTATTTTGAAATAGTAAGTTTACAATAAAAACTTGTTTTAGAATAATTAAATCAGCTAAGATTATATCCTTTCAAAATTTTGTATTTAATCATTTCAAAACATTCCATAACCTATGTTTTCTGAGAAACCAATAAGTGCTTAATTAATTAAATAAAATTAAGAAGTAATAGTAGTAATAATAACAACCATTAACCCTAAAAAATAATAAATAATTCATAAAATCAGAAAAATACAAGTTATATACCAAAATGTTCCAAATGACTTATGCAACTCATCTATGATGTTTCCAAAGCCATCTGACTAAGTTCTCATGTGTTCAATATTTGCCTAGTCATTTAATTCCTTTAAAATCAATAAATTAATAGTTTGTGTAAATCTTTTCAGAAGCATTGCATGATATATCAAATTAAAGAGAAAATAATTTGCAATTAAAATAGGTTAAACATAAAACATTTTCTTCAACTTATATAATTGTTTTAAAGGGTATAATGGAATTCTGTAATATTCCATTATAACCATAAACAACTACCTCAAACATTATTTTCCTTATTAATAAAACCTCATGTTTTCGAACCTACTAAACCTATCATCACTAGCCATTAACAAGTTATGTGAAGATAGAGTAGTTTTATTAGCTCATTGTTTTCAACTAAACTCATTATCATTCACTCTACACTTTCGAACATAAAATAAAATGTGTCTGTTATCTATTCAATAATTATTTTCCATGTGTTGTTATTTTGTATTTAATCAAGTAATAAACACTTCTACTCAAACATAATAACAAGTGTTTGTTAAATAAAAGTGAAACACATGTAAATCTAAAGACAAAGTAATAACCACATCACCACAAGTAATGAAACAATTCACCTAAAACCCGTGTGAATAAGTTATCGCATTAAACATGGCTTACACTTGTAAGCTGGGGTATTTTCCAGGGTATTTCACGATTGCATCTCATTATTATGCATGTATCATGTTGCCAGTGTTTCTGTAGTCCTTACCGGGACTACTTTGCTATCTTTCAGACGTCGGGATGTTCTACGTGACCCTTGACCCCGAAGACATGGAATATTATGGTTATTCCAATCTCAGGCAAGTTCATCACTTGCTCATATCCTTTGCAGTATCTCATAACAAACTATTTGCAAAAACCCTATCGTATTATCACCTACTCTCAAAAGAATGCATGATCCTATTTTTATAATAATATGACTACTTGAATGACTACCCGAGTGGTAGTGTTCTATATGGTGGGCGGATGGAACCATGGTAAGATGAATAGGTCAAAGGAAGGTTCCATCTGCATGGGAACGTATTACCTAGGAATTAACAACAACTGCCGTCAGGATTCTTGCGCCGTAAATTCGCGTTAACCATGGGTCTTCTATGGGGGGAGTAAGTCAGCCGTGATACTTTTCTCGTTCGCATGTCAACGGACTTGATGGAGGGATAATAACCCGGTAGGCCAACTCCAAGGAATAACCCGGCCCAAAGGACGCTGCGCAGGATCCGGCTAAGGATAAAAGAAACTTTCGGAAGGCCCAAGCTTGTAGGCCCAGTAACTCGGATTGCGGGTTACGATGAAGGAAAGTTAGGGTTTGTGCGCCGTGTCCGGGTAGGATCCAGGGTGCGCCTTGGAGAGTAAGCCAGGGTGGTACGAGTGCTTTATAAACCGACCCCTAGGAGTAGTTGATAGAGATATAAGAACCCTAGCAATACCGCTCGATATCGAGCATCTAGTGTAACCCCAGAGTTGAGTTATTATATCAAGATCGGAGACTCGGCGACTTTGATTGCCGGCTACCAGATCGAGTTGCATCATGTTTTCCTCTGAGCTAAACCCTCTCCCAAACGCCTGTGTCGTCTTGCCCCAAGATCAGTTACCCCCGGTAACGTCTGCCGTGATTATCCCACGACAGTTGGCGCCCACCGTGGGGCCTGCGTCCAAAGGTGTTTACATCACGGGAGAAGCTCGGAAGAACATGGAGAATCTTGTCGTGGGCGAGATCTACATCGACCACAAAGGAGAAAAGATGGTGGACGATTCCGGCTGGGGGCCAGAGTCGGATCACCTCGAGTCCGGATCTACGGTGACGATCGGCCGGATCAACATCTTCATCGGTATGGTACGTACGCCTGATTTAAAGGGACAATATCATGTGCATACTACAGGAACTTCTAGCAGGAACAAAGAGACATTGAAGCAAGCGGTAAACTCGGTTTCCTCGGCTGCGCCGGGATACCTTAGATGGGCGGAACAAGAGGTAACGTGGAGTAGAAGAGATCACCCGGAAAGAGTAAGCGTCCAGTCTTGGCATTGGTGGTTGCTCCACAGGTTAATGGTTACGAACTGAAAAGGGTCCTGATGGACGGTGGAAGTAGCATCAACATCCTTTATTGGGAAACCTTCTTACGCATGAGTCTCAAAGAGTCCCAGTTACAGAAAAGTTCGACAGTCTTTCATGGGATCGTGCCGGGTCACTCGGCGAGCCCCGAGGGAAAGATCACCTTGGAGGTTGCTTTCGGAGAATCGACGGATAATTATCGAGTTGAGTGGCTCACGTTCGAGGGGTCAAATTGCGTAGTCCTTATCACGCGCTGTTTGGAAGACCGGCTTATGCTAAATTCATGGCTAGGCCGTGTTATGTGTATTTGCAGCTAAAGATCTCGGGTCCTAAACGGACTATCACCATACATGGGAACCGGGATATAGCGGCTGAGTGTGATGAAGGAGATTCAGTAATGGCCGAGCAAGCGTGCAGAAAGGAAGAACTCGAATATTACCGGTCTCAAGTAAATCCGGATGATAGAACAGCCTTGAAAAAGCCGAATACTGAGGACGAGAGAGCAAAATTCAAAGCAGCGCAAGACACCAAGAAGATAGATTTTGTCGAAGGTGATTCCACTAAGCAATTTACCATAGGGTCTAATTTGGGAAAAGAGCAGGAGAAGGCACTTGTGGAGTTTATTCGTTCAAATGCAGACGTGTTCGCCTGGACACCTAGCGACATGCCGGGTATCCCTACAGAGCTGGCCGAGCACAGTTTGCATGTAGATCCCAAGTCCAGGCCCGTGAAGCAGGGTTTGAGGAAAATGAATGAGGAAAGAAGGAAGGCTATAGGCGAAGAGACCGCTCGGCTATTGGCAGCCGGCTTTATCATGGAAGTATTCCACCCGGATTGGTTGGCAAACCCAGTTCTAGTGATGAAAAAGACCAATGAGTGGAGGATGTGCATTGATTTTACGAGTCTCAACAAACATTGCCCAAAGGATCCGTTCGCACTACCAAGGATAGATCAGATTATAGACGCAGTAGCTGGAAGCGATCTATTATGCTTTTTGGACGCATATTCCGGGTATCATCAGATTAAGCTCAAGAGGGAGGATTGGGAGAAAACATCATTCATAACCCCTTTTGGGGCCTTCTGTTATAAAACTATGACGTTTGGATTGAAGAACGCCGGCGCAACTTACCAACGGTGTATTCAAAAGTGCTTCGAGGACCAAATTGGACGCAACGTCCATGCCTATGTGGATGATGTGGTTATCAAGACCAGGAAGGCGGAGACATTTATCGATGATCTAAAGAGACGTTCAAAAACTTGAGGAGGTATCAGATGAAGCTTAACCCGACAAAGTGCGTGTTCGGAGTTCCAGCCGGGAAATTACTCGGATTTATCGTTTCCGAGAGAGGAATCGAGGCAAACCCGGATAAAATCAAGGCCATCCAGAGTCTGAAAAAGCCGGAAAATTTGAAGCATGTTCAAAAGCTCACGGCTGCGTAGCAGCCTTGAGCCGATTCATATCCAGGCTCGGAGAAAAAGCAATACCCTTGTACCGGCTCTTGAGGAAATCAGATAAATTCGTATGGGATCAAGAGGCGGATGAGGCGTTTGAGGCACTAAAGAAACAATTATCTGAAGCACCAGTACTAGCGCCCCGAGTCCTAAAGAACCTATGTTGCTATACGTGGCAGCCGGCCCCCGAGCCGTCAGCGCAGTAGTTGTTGTGGAGCGCAAAGAGGATGGGAAGGGTTACCCGGTCCAGAGACCGGTTTATTACGTCAGCGAGGTATTATCAGAAGCAAAGCAGCGCTATCCGCATTGGCAAAAGTTGGTGTTCGAGGTCTTTATGGCTAGCCGGAAATTGAAGCCGTATTTCCAAGAACACCCCATAACAGTGGTTAGTTCAATACCAATGTCGGATATCATCAGAAACTCGGACGCGACAGGAAGAATAGCCAAATGGGCGATAGAGATGGGGATTATCACATCAACTACGAACCCAGGTCAGCAATCAAATCTCAAGCTTTAATTGATTTCGTTAACGACTGGACACATACAGGCATGACTACAACGGTTCCAAACTCCGAGTCATGGATCATGCACTTCGATGGATCTAAGCAATACGAGGGATCAGGAGCTGGAGTGGTGCTAACGTCACCCAAAGGAGATAAATTAAGTTACGTACTACAAATTCACTTTGACTGTTCCAACAACGTGGCCGAGTATGAGGCCCTATTGCACGGCTTAAAGGCAACCAAGGAGATGAACGTCAAGAGGATACGATGCTTCGGAGATTCGGACCTTGTGGTACAGCAGGTGTCAGGAACTTGGGATAGAAAGGACGCAACTATGGCAGCATACCGCAGGGAAGTTGATAGGGTTGCAGGATGTTTTTCCGGGTATGAGGTGGAGCATATAGACAAAAGAAAGAATGAGGCAGCCGACGCACTCGCTAGACTCGGCTCGCGCAGAGAGCTGGTTCCACCTAACGTTTTCCTGGACGAATTATGGCGACCATCAGTTAAAACCGAGTCAGAGGAGGAATTGGCAAATCAAGACCGGATTCAGGACTTGTGGCCACTGTACGTACTATTCCGAGTGGACATAACCGTTTTTGGCCTACCTATCGCGAGGCGAGTTACCACAGCAGGAGGTATTAGCAAGGCAAATTTTGAGGCGAGCGAAGGGATATTCTATCATCAATGGGGAATTATATAAGAGAAGCGCAGCAGGGGTCTTTTTGCGCTGCGTAGCGCCAGAAGAAGCCCGACAGATTCTCAAGGAAATCCATGAGGGTGACTGTGGACATCATGCGTCCACAAGATCTCTCGTGGCTAAAGCTTATCGACACGGATTTTTCTGGCTCACGGCTCTAGCAGACGCGGAACGATTGGTAGCAAGGTGTGAAGGATGTCAAAGGTACGCTCGCCAAACCCATGTGCCGGCTATGGAGTTACGGACCATCCCGTTAACTTGGCCGTTCGCTGTCTGGGGTATGGACATGGTTGGCCCCTTTCATATGTCACCATGCAAGAAGACACATCTTTTGGTGGCTATTGATAAGTTTACCAAGTGGGTTGAGGTTATGCCAGTTACTAATTGCGAATCAGCCACAGCAGTCAAGTTCCTGAAAAGGATTATCTACCGGTTCGGGTATCCCCACAGCATAATTACCGACAATGGAACCAACATGTCCCTTGGTGAGATGGAGAAGTTCTGTGGCAACAATGGAATCCGGGTTGATGTTGCATCAGTGGCTCATCCGCAGGCCAATGGACAAGTGGAGAGGGCAAACCAAGAATTGCTTCGCGGATTAAAACCACGATTACGAGTCCCCTGTATCAGGGCAGCTGGCGCATGGGTCGAAGAACTTCCTTCTGTGGTTTGGGGTATCAATACCACGCCTAATAGATCGACTCAGATGACACCCCTTCTTCATGGTCTATGGCACGGAGGCAGTACTACCGAGTGATATTATTCATGATTCACCACGAGTATCAGCATACGTCGAAGTGGAGAATGAAAAAACCCGGCAAGATGCCGTGGA
Source organism: Alopecurus myosuroides (assembly GCA_028641055.1). Taxonomy (NCBI): domain Eukaryota; kingdom Viridiplantae; phylum Streptophyta; class Magnoliopsida; order Poales; family Poaceae; genus Alopecurus; species Alopecurus myosuroides. Next base: position 10,873 of record JAPCYS010000261.1, read on the forward strand.
TATGTTAGAAGAGCAAAGGGAACAAGCCCTGGAAAGATCAGCCATATATCAGCAGGATTTACGAAGGTATCATAGCCGGCACGTGAAAACCCGGGTCTTCCAGGAAGGAGACCTGGTTCTGCGCCTGGTACAGTCGAACGAAGGAAAGCACAAGTTATCACCACCATGGGAAGGACCGTTTATCGTAAGCCGGAATTTGCATAATGGGTCATATTACTTGATAGATGCAAGGGAAGAGTCGACCACAGTTAATGACACTGCTCATACCACTTCATCTATGCAAGAAAGAGACAGACCGTGGAACGTGGCTCAACTATGTCCATATTATACTTAGCAAAAATTGTGTTGGCATATGGAATTAAACGATGTAACAGGCAGCAGGTTTTCAGACGTACTCTTTTCCTATCCAGGGTACCCTTGGGGACTGGACGGGTTTTTAATGAGGCGGCTTGCTGACCTAGATTTTTCATATCAAGTAAAGAGGTGATTATCAAGAAAAGAGATGATTATTATCAGGTTCTGTACTCTTAGTATGATGCGTATATTTAGGTCTTGGGGACTGGTCGCTTGAATAGCACAGTTACAAACTCAAAGACCCGGCCATGATGCCTATTTATAAGGGCCGATTACTTGCAAACGAGTACGGCTACAATCTTATAACCGGACAAAGAAGTCCAAATTTCTTGGCTATTCTTACTTAAGCTCGACGTGAATCGCACTAAAGTGGCATGATTTGTTCGCTTACGATTACAGTCAGCCATGAAACCCGACGGGGCTTGACTGGCCACGTTTTCGTATAGATGTAACAACATGGTATCCACGCGAAAGCCGGCTTACAGTACAAGATAGTCAAAAGGGTCATCTAAACCACAAGTTATGCAGAGTACAAGGCTAACAGCTGGAAACTCAACGATTATTAAGCATAACTTCAAGTCCTATGTGAAACGACTCAGGGGTCTTTGTGAATTTAGCAGCAGGCAACTCGTTCTCCTTTGAAGATCAAGTGTCCTAGACTTGGAGATCCGGGTCCGGGTGATTTGAAATCTTGAAAGAGAAAAAATTGCTTACTTGTTAAAATTCCAAAAACCCAAACATCCGAGTCTTGGGGACTTGGGGACTTAGAAGTAAATCCGCTTGTCAACACCCATGAGACCCGGAAACCGAGTTTCACAAAAGGAACAATAAAGAAAGCCGGATATCGAGAGCAGATGAGTTCAAAAGTGGATAAATTTAAAAGGCCAGAAGAGGCACAAGAGTATATCAAGACCTTAGCGTACATTACAAAATCCCGGTGAACAGATATCAAAGGTGCACAGGCGCACCACCCAAAATATAATTGTTTAAACAACACATTGGACGACTGACGCATAAGAAGAGGCATTAAATATCAGATATCACTCGGCGTTCATCTTGGCCTTGCCCTTGCCATCATTAGTGGTAGCAGCAGCACTCGGATCAGTAGTACCAGCCCGCGCAGGAGGAGGAACGACCGGTGTTGAGGTAGCGGGGGCAGAACCGGCTTCAGCTTGCTTCTTGGCAGCTTCCGCCCACAACGCAGCAGCTTCCTCCTTCCACCGAGCCAGCATATCATACGGCTCGGGAAGATCCGATTTAACCGCTTCACCAGCAGCATCATATGCAGGAACAAGGATATAAACATCCAGGTCGTCAGCGATCACGCTGGCCGGGTAACAGATCTCCTTCTGGACAGCCTGAAAATCCTTCACTGAGAACTTGGACCCGTCAAGCTTGAACTCCGGGAAGCCGCCCATAAGCTTCACTAGCTCGAGCTTAGGGAAATAAGCCTTGGCAAGTGCAAGCCCCCGGGTTACTCCAACCCGGCAAGACGAGCGTTTCCAGTGCCAAATCCACTCAGGAATAGTGGAGAAGGCATCCAGCATCCTCTTCAGATCGACATGTCCTTTACCCGGCCACCGTAATTCCTGAAGGATCCATTTGGTTCCGGCGCATAGCTGCCGGATAACGCTCTTCATAGTTTTCAGCCTGGCAACATCATCCTCATCTGGCATCGCTTCGTCCGGGCCTGAAGAAATGGAAACATAAGTCGGGAAAACTCTGGCTATTTATCAAAAGGATAGCCCGGAGGAAGAAACGTACCAAGTAAAGCACGATACGTGTCAGCAATTTGGACAGAAAGGCTTGTTAGGTCATCCTCTGCTTTGTGAGCCCTTTTCCTATACTTCCTCATTATCATCCTATTCCTCCTGGCCTCAGCCTCGGCTGCTTCACGCAAAACCACCTCCTTTTCAATGAGCTTGGTGGCATTTGCCAGTTTCTCCTCAGATTGAGTCACGAAAGACTGCATGGATGCAACGAAGGATTAGCCGGGTAAAGGGGCAAGTTATCAGTCGCTCGTATCATAAAGTCCCAAGCAAATTATGAATCAATTCACTCGGAACTTGGGGACTGGATAAGGACACAAGCAATGTTAGTCGGATTTACCTCGTGTTTGGCTATCAAAGCCCCCAAGATGTTTTCTTCATTCGCCCTCAAAGTGCGCAGGGTTTCCAGCATCTGGGTAAACGTCAAGTCCTCGGGTCGAGCACCGGAAGAGCCGGCAGCCTGGTCGCCTGGTGGGGGAGCTCTCCCCGCCCTTGTGGTCGAGACCCGGACAGTTTGAGTATCCGGGCTGGGAGAACCCATCCTTGTATCCAGAACCTCGATCTCCTCGTCCACTGGTTCCGACGAGGAAGGAGATCCGGCGGCTCGGTGAAGTGGATCGTTCAGGGGGCCTTGTTCCTGGTTATTCTCGGTATCACCGCCAGTCGCGGCATCTACGTTCTCAGTCGGCTCCTCTGCCCGATGGTTATCCGTCTCTACATTCTCCGGATCACTGACGGTGACGTGAGTGCTAGAAGAAAGATGAGAGGAGGCAGTTAGCAGTGGTGATCGAAATTTGTCAGGCATCAAAGGAAGTTATATAGCAAAAACTTACCCGGCATTCACGGTGTAGTCCGGCGGGAGCTCGCCGCTGGAAGCAGATGAAGTCGTCACAGGGACCACTAATGGAACCCGGAATTGCCCGGCACGTGGATGGTTAGGAGAATGGTGGCGTTGAGTAGAATCGGAAGGACGAGACGGAGGAGCGCTGGCACGATGGGCGGAGGAGGTAGAGATGCCCGGGTTAAGGGGATCTTCACCCGGGGAGCTCCGAGTTACTCTGCGTTTGGCTGGGAGAGAATCCTTCAAGCACGACGAGTTTGATAATAATGGTTAAGTCGTCGCATGGCGTCAAAGGAGTAAGGTTCAGAGGATAACGAGGAGAAAGGAACCTTGGACACTGCCCCTCGGGTCTTCCTCTTGGCTCCAACTGTTGCCTCTTGATCAGATTCGGTAGCCTCCGGGTCCCCCTCATTGGTCTCACCTTCGTCCTCCAGCCCTGCGAATCGAGTGTGTGTCCGTGGGAAAAAGTTAAATGGGAGGAAAATGATGCAAGTAAAAATAATACAAGTTCCAGGCAGGTACCTTCACTATCATCGGCCGGCTCGTCCTCTTCTTCCGGGTCTCTGGAAGGGGGAGAGGGTTCAACTCTCCAGAAGGGGTCATCAGCCTGAGACAAAAGGATGAGGCTAAGGGTTAGAAGCTGTATCAAGTCAAAATGTGGAAATAAGTTATGAATATCGGATATTACCGCTGGAGCCGGGTTTTCCCGAGTAAAAGGGGGTAACCTGGCGATGCCCTTTATCACCTCTAGCTTCTCTGTCAAGAAGCCCTTGATGGTCTTGTTGGTGTCGCCGGTCGCAAAGCTCTTGGTGGAGTATCGGAGTGCATCCGTGGTATGCCCCGAGTACTCGCACATTAATTTGGTGCGGATGGAGTTGGGTTGAATTCGAAAATCTACCCATGTTTTCACTAAATTGAGCCCAAGGAGGCCTTGGGCTGAGAGGATGGCTATTTTAGCTAACGAGGGGAGGATCGCCTCCCTGTCTGAGTCAGGTGCAAAGGCATTGAAAGACTCGGAAGGCTCGAGGAGGCTCTCCGAGTAGCCCGGCAGTTTCTTTTCGCTGTCTGGGGAGGTATCGTGGCAATAAAAGAAAGACAGCTGCCAGTGTTTGACGTGGGAGTTTAAATTGAGGGTTGGCATCGGTGAATTCTTGCGGCGTTGGATGGATACCCCGCCGCAGGTAAGAAGTGCTCCGTCGCCACTTTCGCGGCACGGCTTACACTGGAATAGTTCGATGAAGAGAGTCAAACTTGGCGGTGTGCACAAGTACGACTCGGATAGAACGATGAAGTGGGTAATGTTCAACATAGAGTTAGGCCCTATGTCGAATACCCGGAGGACATAATGGCTTAAGACCTCCCTAAAGAAAGGGTGACCCGGAGGACGGAATCCCCGGGTCACGTGCTCTACGAAGCAGATTACCTCATTTTCGGCGGGTGTGGGCCGGGTCTCGTTGCCCGGTGCTCTCCAGTGAATGTCCTTCTGAGAAGGGAGAATTCCTAACTCGGCTAGCTCGTCCAGCTTGGCCTTTGTAGCTGTGGAGCGCCCCCAGTTGGCGGATATGGTTTGGGTAGTCTTTGCCTGAGTCGGCTGTTTTCCTTGCCGTTTGGGAGCCATGGGATCAACCTGCAAAACACAAGAAAAAGAGGTATAGGAAATAAGACCCGGAAGTGTTGGGTTATCAGAGTATGAGGTATCAAGAAAGTATGAAAACTAAGAACTATCCGGGTATCACGCTATGAGGTGGAGGTTACAAGGTGTCCGAGTGTTAAGTATAACTGTGGAGATTATTGTTCACTTACGTACGGAAAAGCATTTGGGGAAGATGGATGGTTGCCCATGTATCTACTGCAAGCAAAATAGCTGGAAAAGAAGGATTTTCCGGGTGTTAATGCAATGAGCGGAAAATCGAGGAGGAATAGATCTAGATGGGAAAATTTGCGAGCGATTCTACGGGGAATTTGGTGATTAGTAATGGTAGAAGGATGAGTTGTAGTCATCAAGCAGGTGGTTAAAGGAGTTAGCGAGCATCAAATCGATCTAATTCGATGCAACCGGAAGAACGACTCACAGGTTGACCTAGATCCAATCCTGGATGAATCGAAAAATTGCGGGGCTAAATTAAACGAGTGCAAGGGACTTACTGGAGATATTGGAGTCTAGCGCGACGGCGGTGGACGGCGTGGCTCGAGTGCCCCTTCGTGACTCTTGGCGAGTGGAACGAGGGTGCGGCGGTGAAGCTTGATGGCGGCGCGAGATGGCTCGAGAGCGGGCGCGGACGGCGGCGGCTTTGCTTCGATGGCGAGCACGAACTTCTTGCGGTGGTGTTGCAAGGGCGTAAGGAGCAAGGAAGGAAAGGGGAAACTGAAGTGGAGCGATGGGTTTAGGGTTACCCACGGAGCACTATTTATGAGGTGAGGGTGAGTCTATCCCAACGGCCGGAAGCCGGAAATTGTGGGGTAATGGCTATCTACGCGGATTCTGCGAGATATGCACCAAGTATTGAGCAAAGTATCTGGACAAAAAAGAGAAGGAGATCCACCCCGTGATATCAGGGTCAGTTATCGAGTATGGAATCTTGACATTTTTATTAGGATTTAGACCTGGAGCGTTAAACCAAAGTATTTGGGGGAAAAGCCGGGTTACTATATGGCCACCATGGAGTAAGGCCTAGCTGTCTATCAAAGCATCTTAACCTGGCCTCCATATGCTTGTGTGTTTGATATCTTTGCAGGGAATAGCGAGCGCTTCAAGGAAGGATCCGTGAAGCCCAAGCTATTCTGGGGACTACTGATGGAGGGATAATAACCCGGTAGGCCAACTCCAAGGAATAACCCGGCCCAAAGGACGCTGCGCAGGATCCGGCTAAGGATAAAAGAAACTTTCGGAAGGCCCAAGCTTGTAGGCCCAGTAACTCGGATTGCGGGTTACGATGAAGGAAAGTTAGGGTTTGTGCGCCGTGTCCGGGTAGGATCCAGGGTGCGCCTTGGAGGGTAAGCCAGGGGGGTACGGGTGCTTTATAAACCGACCCCTAGGAGTAGTTGATAGAGATCTAAGAACCCTAGCAATACCGCTCGATATCGAGCATCTAGTGTAACCCCAGAGTTGAGTTATTATATCAAGATCGGAGACTCGGCGACTTTGATTGCCGGCTACCAGATCGAGTTGCATCATGTTTTCCTCTGAGCTAAACCCTCTCCCAAACGCCTGTGTCGTCTTGCCCCAAGATCAGTTACCCCCGGTAACGTCTGCCGTGATTATCCCACGACAGGACTGCCAGAGACGTATGCTGTAGGTCTTGCGGGACTACATGCACATGGGTGGGAGCCCTTACGTCCCACGGACTCTGGGGTCTATGAGTGTCTGCCAGGGGCGCATAGATCTCCATCGTGAGGGGTGGAATCAGGCGTTCAACCTGCTGGCAGAAATGGGTGGGCATGCGTTGTGCGGAGAAGCACGGTTTGGCTTGGACCAACAACCGGGCCCCACGCCTAAGTGGGATTGGACAGGAACGTATGCCTGGTTGTGCAACATGGTCTTGGTCGTCCATGGGTAAAGTAACGCACCTCTGCAGAGTGTAAAAGGATGTGGCATGTTACCCCTTGTTCCGGGAAGGAGCTGCGAATGCCGCAGGAAAGGCAACTCCATGAAAGTTCTAATCCTGTGAAGATCTGGCTCTTTCAAGTCTAAAGCTGTAGTTAGTGCATCAAACTACCCACTTTATATCATGAACTTGCTGAGTAACGCTCGTTACTCATTCTATCCCGTTTGACCCCCTGCTTAGAGTTGAAGCCCTATTGAAGTCGTCATCGAGAAGCCATCGCTGTCTAAGGGAGCTAGGAGGAGTGATCTACTACTTAGTCGGTATAGGCATCATCATCAACAACGCTGGTGGAGGACAAGCTATCAGGGTGTAGGTAGAGTCCATTCTTGGACTTGGTAGTTAAAAGCCATAGATTAGGGCTGACATCAGCCGTAGTGGATTAGTTCTGAGCTAGAGTCATTCTCCGGCTTGGAGCTTCGAATTGCTTCTTCTGATGTTTCATTTGCAGGAGATCTTCTTGATTCATCAAAGAGATTCTCAAGATTTTGTAATGAAGTTTGTATCCTATAGCTTTGCTTGGACCCGATGTGTTTCTGTTGTACAACTCTGAGAGATGTAATATTCACGGATAAGTCCTTCTGTGAGTATTATGTCACCGACTTGCGCACTACACATGCAGTGGTGTGTTGGGTCACCGCACCCACCTTGGACCAACTAGTGAGAAAACCATGAAGAATCCACCAAGACAAAGAGAAGAATCAATCCAAGGAACAAGACTACAATAGAAGCATGAAGTTGATCTTCAAGAAGACAAGCATGTGAAGACTTGGAGAAATCCATACAATTTGAATAATAACAAGTTGTTTTGTCCAACCATTGACCCAAATGGAAAATACCAAGACTTTATCTTGTTTTCTCTATTGCTATGAAGTTAGTTGAACCTAGACCTACCTTAAACCAAATGGAAGGACTAACTTAGATTACTCAAAAGTCTTGATGAAAATTACTAAGTGTTACACATTATTATGTGTTACTTTAGTTGAGATAGTTAGATCACCTTGGTGGACTCTTGGAACTTCGTCGACAAGTATGTTTATAATAAAGTTAGATCACATCAAACTCAACCTAGTCCATCCCAAGTAAACCCTTGTAACTTCCTTAACAAGTATTGAACCAAGAGAGAATGAATCTTCCAACTCAAACCTTCACCTTGTCCAAGCCAACTTGGTTAAACCCCTTTTTCCATGTTTGTTTGATAGTATTTTTGTTATTGTGTTTTCAATGAATAGATTGTAGGAAGAGCAACAATCTTTTGTGAAGAGAGTGTGAATTCTTCACCAATTTCAACAAGGCAAGTAACACACCATTCACTACCCATTATTTTCTATATGCATCATTAGAGTTTTCAGTAGTATGCATGATAGGAAATGTTACTAAGTTACATTATGCTATGCTCTAATCCTAGTAGTGTGTAGCCATCTCTTCTACCCTTGTTATTTTGATAGCCTTAGAACTTAGTAGATTCTATGCAATATTTCAAATTGTTGTACTGAATGTTGAGGAAAAAATCTAAGAATAACTAATCAATGAAACACCTGGGTGGAATTTGGACGTGATTGGTTTATGTTGAGTGTTTCCTCAGGGCCCTTGTCAAAGGGTTATTCCACTTGAGGTTGTCACTTGTGGATGGCCACCCAGGAAAAAAGAGATTACTATGTCCCTCTAAATCTAGTAGCTTCCCTTGCAGCCTTTTAACATATGGGCTCTGTCTTGATCAACTAATTTGTAAGGATTCAGCCCAGACTTGACAAGCAGATGTAGCATAATTATAGGTTGAACGGGTCTTGCCGGTGGGTTGAACTCCTTCTTCTGAAAGATCTTGTCTCAATTCTCTCCTTTCCATGATGCACTCCGGGTGTATAGGATGTTTGGGCTAATTGAAGACAAAGGGTGAAAGTGCACAACCTGTGCAGAGTCAACAAACTAAGATCTTTGCCATGTCCCCAGTTATGGACAACTATGATCAACTGGACAAGGAATGACGGAAGAATCTCATCACCATTTTCTATAAGTAAATTTTTGACCAAGTGAACAGTAGTCGTGGTGCTTGTATTTCAGTCCAATGATGCCACCCCTTGAAAAGAAAAGTTTGTTTTATAAAAGTGATAGGAGAAAACTGGCTTTATGCAAACTTCGCCAAAACTCCACTCAACCAAATAAGCATGTAGTATTAGTCTTGCCATTTATATCCACCATAGTATTACTTGCCAATACATTAAATTGTATTGACTCCTTGTGGCTGCATATTCCATCCTGCAGATGATTCTGAAGACGAGTGAGGAATTCGTTTAGGATCTCGAGACTATCGCCAACATGTTTTTCCCGTGGCACATGAAGAAGATGGGCTCAATGTTTTCCGATGTATTTCTTTGTTTTCTGCCAGTCTTCTAAGACTATGCAAGTTGAAATACTATTTGGTAAAGACTGGATCATGCGATGTAATAGTATTTGATGCATTTGCATGATATTTCATTTTGTACAGTGGTGCTAGCAATTGAGCCAGGGACTAGCACACTAACACAGATGTTCTTACATTATTTAAATGTGGGAACGCTGCAGAATGGTGATACGTCATAAACGTATCCCTAATTTCTGATGCTCCATGATGATATTATGCCAATTGCTACATGTTTTCTCCCTTCATTATGTCATTTTTATCGATTTTCTGGACTAACCTATTGACAAGATGCCACAGAGCCAGTTCCATGTTTTCTGCTGTTTTTAGTTTCAGAAAATTTGTTCTGGAAATATTCTCGGAATTGGAAAGTTCGAAGCCCAGAAGTCATATTTTCCCCGGAAGCATCCAGAAGACCGAAGAGGAGACGAAGAGGGGCATCAGGGGGACCACACCATGGGGTGGCGCGCCCTCCCTTGGCTGCGCCAGGGGGTGGTGTGGGGCCCCTAGACCTCCACCGGCTCTGCCCTTTCGCCTATTTAATCCTCCCGGATGGAAGACCCTAAAACAGATCGTCCTTTTCCGCAAAATACATCCGTAGCTCCGCCGCCGCCACCAAAAAGTGTCGGGGGACATATCTCTGTTCTGGCACCTGTCGGGATGAGGAAGTGCCCCCGGAAGCCATCTCCTTCGACTCCACCTTCATTGCCGCTGCTGTCTCCTATGATGAGGAGGGAGTAGTTCTCCCCCGGGGCTGAGGGTTCTACCGGTAGCTATGTGGTTCATCTCTCTCTCCCATGGTGTGATCTTTATGTGATCATGAGCTTTATAATCTAGTTGAATATGTAGATTGATCTTCATATGTTATGCTACTCAAGTGGTTTTTTTATCTCCGTAAACAATTTGATCACGGTGTAAAGGTGATAGTGTGTGCACCGCGTGGTTTAGCATGATATTTATATCTTGTGTTGGAAGATGAACCTACGAAATTGTGGCATTTGTTATCCACGCCTAAGTGGGATTGGACAGGAACGTACGCCTGGTTGTGCAACATGGTCTTGGTCGTCCATGGGTAAAGTAACGCACCTCTGCAGAGTGTAAAAGGATGTGGCATGTTACCCCTTGTTCCGGGAAGGAGCTGCGAACACCGCAGGAAAGGCAACTCCATGAAAGTTCTAATCCTGTGAAGATCTGGCGGGCATAGTTTTCAGAATTAAAAGCAACCTCTTGAAGAAAGTTTTACAAAACCTTGCATTAGCTTATAGCTCTTTCGAGTCTAAAGCTGTAGTTAGTGCATCAAACTACCCACTTTATATCATGAACTTGCTGAGTAACGCTCGTTACTCATTCTATCCCGTTTGACCCCCTGCTTAGAGTTGAAGCCCTATTGAAGTCGTCATCGAGAAGCCATCGCTGTCTAAGGGAGCTAGGAGGAGTGATCTACTACTTAGTCGGTATAGGCATCATCATCAACAACGCTGGTGGAGGACAAGCTATCAGGGTGTAGGTAGAGTCCATTCTTGGACTTGGTAGTTAAAAGCCATAGATTAGGGCTGACATCAGCCGTAGTGGATTAGTTCTGAGCTAGAGTCATTCTCCGGCTTGGAGCTTCGAATTGCTTCTTCTGATGTTTCATTTGCAGGAGATCTTCTTGATTCATCAAAGATATTCTCAAGATTTTGTAATGAAGTTTGTATCCTATAGCTTTGCTTGGACCCGCTGTGTTTCTGTTGTACAACTCTGAGAGATGTAATATTCACGGATAAGTCCTTCTGTGAGTATTATGTCACCGACTTGCGCACTACACATGCAGTGGTGTGTTGGGTCACCGCACCCACCTTGGACCAACTAGTGAGAAAACCATGAAGAATCCACCAAGACAAAGAGAAGAATCAATCCAAGGAACAAGACTACCATAGAAGCATGAAGTTGATCTTCAAGAAGACAAGCATGTGAAGACTTGGAGAAATCCATACAATTTGAAGAATAACAAGTTGTTTTGTCCAACCATTGACCCAAATGGAAAATACCAAGACTTTATCTTGTTTTCTCTATTGCTATGAAGTTAGTTGAACCTAGACCTACCTTAAACCAAATGGAAGGACTAACTTAGATTACTCAAAAGTCTTGATGAAAATTACTAAGTGTTACACATATTATGTGTTACTTTAGTTGAGATAGTTAGATCACCTTGGTGGACTCTTGGAACTTCGTCGACAAGTATGTTTATAATAAAGTTAGATCACATCAAACTCAACCTAGTCCATCCCAAGTAAACCCTTGGAACTTCCTTAACAAGTATTGAACCAAGAGAGAATGAATCTTCCAACTCAAACCTTCACCTTGTCCAAGCCAACTTGGTTAAACCCCTTTTTCCATGTTTGTTTGATAGTATTTTTGTTATTGTGTTTTCAATGAATAGATTGTAGGAAGAGCAACGATCTTTTGTGAAGAGAGTGTGAATTCTTCACCAATTTCAACAAGGCAAGTAACACACCATTCACTACCCATTATTTTCTATATGCATCATTAGAGTTTTCAGTAGTATGCATGATAGGAAATGTTACTAAGTTACATTATGCTATGCTCTAATCCTAGTAGTGTGTAACCATCTCTTCTACCCTTGTTATTTTGATAGCCTTAGAACTTAGTAGATTCTATGCAATATTTCAAATTGTTGTACTGAATGTTGAGGAAAAAATCTAAGAATAACTAATCAATGAAACACCTGGGTGGAATTTGGACGTGATTGGTTTATGTTGAGTGTTTCCTCAGGGCCCTTGTCAAAGGGTTATTCCACTTGAGGTTGTCACTTGTGGATGGCCACCCAGGAAAAAAGAGATTACTATGTCCCTCTAAATCTAGTAGCTTCCCTTGCAGCCTTTTAACATATGGGCTCTGTCTTGATCAACTAATTTGTAAGGATTCAGCCCAGACTTGACAAGCAGATGTAGCATAATTATAGGTTGAACGGGTCTTGCCGGTGGTTGAACTCCTTCTTCTGAAAGATCTTGTCTCAATTCTCTCCTTTCCATGATGCACTCCGGGTGTATAGGATGTTTGGGCTAATTGAAGACAAAGGGTGAAAGTGCACAACCTGTGCAGAGTCAACAAACTAAGATCTTTGCCATGTCCTTAGTTATGGACAATTATGATCAACTGGACAAGGAATGACGGAAGAATCTCATCACCATTTTCTATAAGTAAATTTTTGACCAAGTGAACAGTAGTCGTGGTGCTTGTATTTCAGTCCAATGATGCCACCCCTTGAAAAGAAAAGTTTGTTTTATAAAAGTGATAGGAGAAAACTGGCTTTATGCAAACTTCGCCAAAACTCCACTCAACCAAATAAGCATGTAGTATTAGTCTTGCCATTTATATCCACCATAGTATTACTTGCCAATACATTAAATTGTATTGACTCCTTGTGGCTGCATATTCCATCCTGCAGATGATTCTGAAAACGAGTGAGGAATTCGTTTAGGATCTCGAGACTATCGCCAACATGTTTTTCCCGTGGCACATGAAGAAGATGGGCTCAATGTTTTCCGATGTATTTCTTTGTTTTCTGCCAGTCTTCTAAGACTATGCAAGTTGTAATACTATTTGGTAAAGACTGGATCATGCGATGTAATAGTATTTGATGCATTTGCATGATATTTCATTTTGTACTGTGGTGCTAGCAATTGAGCCAGGGACTAGCACACTAACACAGATGTTCTTACATTATTTAAATGTGGGAACGCTGCAGAATGGTGATACGTCATAAACGTATCCCTAATTTCTGATGCTCCATGATGATATTATGCCAATTGCTACATGTTTTCTCCCTTCTTTATGTCATTTTTATCGATTTTCTGGACTAACCTATTGACAAGATGCCACAGAGCCAGTTCCATGTTTTCTGCTGTTTTTAGTTTCAGAAAATTTGTTGTGGAAATATTCTCGGAATTGGAAAGTTCGAAGCCCAGAAGTCCTATTTTCCCCGGAAGCATCCAGAAGACCGAAGAGGAGACGAAGAGGGGCATCAGGGGGACCACACCATGGGGTGGCGCGCCCCCCTTGGCTGCGCCAGGGGGTGGTGTGGGGCCCCTAGACCTCCACCGGCTCTACCCTTTCGCCTATTTAATCCTCCCGGATGGAAGACCCTAAAACAGATCGTCCTTTTCCGCAAAATACATCCGTAGCTCCGCCGCCGCCACCAAAAAGTGTCGGGGGACATATCTCTGTTCTGGCACCTGTCGGGATGAGGAAGTGCCCCCGGAAGCCATCTCCTTTGACTCCACCTTCATTGCCGCTGCTGTCTCCTATGATGAGGAGGGAGTAGTTCTCCCCCGGGGCTGAGGGTTCTACCGGTAGCTATGTGGTTCATCTCTCTCTCCCATGGTGTGATCTTTATGTGATCATGAGCTTTGTAATCTAGTTGAATATGTAGATTGATCTTCATATGTTATGCTACTCAAGTGGTTTTGTTATCTCCGTAAACAATTTGATCACGGTGTAAAGGTGATAGTGTGTGCACCGCGTGGTTTAGCATGATATTTATATCTTGTGTTGGAAGATGAACCTACGAAATTGTGGCTTTATGTGATCATGAGCTTTGTAATCTAGTTGAATATGTAGATTAAACTTTCGAAAAGATTAAACCCTGCAGGGGTGCACAACTTTACCCACACGTATCAACCGACTCTTAATGCCAAGCTATTGGCACAATTCCGACGATGTGCCGGCAGAGGGTGGCTGACCACGATCTTTCCCTTGCTTCGCCTATTCCATGAGTCGCTCCGAGTAGAGATGGACCGCCAATAGGGAGTGGCTATCTCCTGCCGGGTCTCTATCGTTGTGCGCAATGCTCGACGGTTACCTACCCGCAGAGCGCCGATACACCACCACGTCCTAGTTTTGAAAACGTTTTAATATCCCCAGCAAATCCAAATGGAACTCCCGAACTAGGCAACTCATGGAACAAACTAGACAAGTTGAAACCGAGGGGAATCCAATCCCCGTGTGGTTGCACGATCAGTCTTGGCTTCAAAGGCGAGAACTCGCTCCTAGGGGCATGAACGAGGCAAATCACCACATCACATGTGGCAACTCATCCAAGCCTTTAATCATGTTAAGCACACATCTCGAATCTTACCACGTCATCCTATCATACTAGATCCATTTCGTAACTCTGATTCATCAACCGGATGGAGCAGAGATAAACAGACATGTATGACTAAGCATGGCATATATGAGGCTTTGGCGATACACACAAACAAATCCTATGTCAGCTAGGAGCATGGAATCATGATATCTGGTTTATGCAACAAAATAGGATAACTCTATCTATCGACTCAAAATACTTTGTAAAGCATGCATCGTACGAGAAGAAAACACTTCGAAAACATATATGGGCAGATAAGAGGTTATGCTTGCCTTGCTTCAAGAAAACCAGAGAAAGCTTCAGGAATAAATGCTTGACTTGATTGTTTAGACCAAGTATTCGGCAACGGGGGTGTCGAACTTCTCTCCGGATTCGAGGTCTACCGATAAGAGCAAACCGGAAAGAAAGGAAACAACACTCAAACAGGCATCGATGCAATGCTCAATATGTATGAATGAACATTTGAATGCATTAAATAGAAGCCCTAAACATGGTTCATGGGTTGCTAGGTTCATATGTTAAGAAAACAGTTTCAATGAATTTACTCCCGAAATGGACCTCGGAGGCCGATTCGGCAAAACCTAGAGGTGCGACAAGTTAAAAGTGCTCAAATAGAGTTAAGAACACCATAACTAGGTTGCACTTGTCATTATAAGCATTTTGACATATAACTTTTAATTTTCTAATTTTCTTGAATAAAAACTTATTTTCTTTATTTTAAATGATTTAAATAATACTCAAAATTCAACTTTGTCAAAAATGTGTGCAAATGATATGAACATGTAGATTACATTTTTCTGAACAAAATGGTATGTTGAACATATTTTTCTGAGTAGCCAATTAAAAGATATTGCATATCCAATTTTATTCAATTTTCTGTAATTTAAATTACAAGTGGGGTCCACGTGTCAGCTCCAAATTCATTTAACAGAAAATAAACAGAAAATGGGCAGTGACGTGGGCATGATGTCGTGATGACATCATCCCGAGCCCAAAATCTCACAGATGCTATGCAAATGACCAAAATCGCGCGCAAACTTCGAATCAACTATCACCACGGGGTGGAGCACAACGAGGGGGAGATGGGGGTGCGCTCGGCTGACCGGTTGGTCGCCGGAGCTCGCGCCGGCGAGCTGCGGTGCGGCGGCGGACCGCGGCCGGCGACGAAGAAGAGAAATAGAGGGGGAGGAAGGAAGGGAGGGGCACCAGGGGGTGCGGCAACTCACCCTGAACGTGGTGAGGTGGTCGGGGCAGAGAGGGAGGCCGGCAATCGCCGGCGGCGAGGCGGAGACGGCGGTGGCCGTGGGGATTCCGGCGGTGAAATTGGGCCCGCGCAGGGCGTCCCTACATCTGCCTCTACTCGAGGAGGACGAAGGGGAGGTGGCGGAGCCGGTGGGGTGCTCGGGGAGGGCCGGGGTAGGCCCTATCACCGGCGACCGGCGGCGATTGGTGGCGGTTGGGGTTTGGTCCGGGCGTGGCCTTCCTGTACGCACAGAGAACAGGGAGAGAGAGGAGACCAAGGTGAGGAGGGGATAGGGGAACCGGGCTCTTCTCCTGGCCTTCCTCGCGGAGGGGAAGCAGGAGGTGGCGGGGAAGGCGGCGTGGAGCTTCTGCTCGTGTACTGTCCATGGACAGAGGAAGAAGACAAGGCGCAATTTTCTGAAACCCCCCTGGAATTACAGGAACTGCGGAAAGGTCCCTGCCCTTCTCAAAACAGCAACTTAAAATGGATTTGAGGGCCTTTTCTGTAAAGAAAAAAAATTGGCAAAAAATTATTTTTGAGATCCTTGTTAAATATACAACCTCAACATATTTTTGTTTGACAAAAATTATACCATTTTAAAGCATCAATTTAAATTGGCGCTTTTAAGTGATTTCGATAAACTCCAGTATTAAATTTTGGTGCACTTGTTTTAAACACCACTTAGGTTCAAAAATGCATGCATGACATGACATGATCACAACCACAAACACACAGGCACTTTATTACAAAAAGGTGGATGTTACAAACGAAGGAAAACACAAATTATCACCGCCATGGGAAGGACCGTTTATCATAAGCCGGAATCTGCATAATGGATCATATTACTTGGTAGATGCAAGGGAAGAGTCGGCTACAGTTAATGACACCGCTCATACCACTTCATCTATGCAAGAAAGAGACAGACCATGGAACGTGGCTCAGCTACGTCCATATTATACTTAGTAAATACTATATTGGCAAGTGGAATTGCACGATGTAACGGGCAGCAGGTTTCAGACGTACTCTTTTCCTATCCAGGGTACCCTTGGGGACTGGATGGGTTTTTAATGAGGCGGCTTGCTGACCCAACATTCTCATATCAAGAAAAGAAGTGGTTATTCTCATGATTCCTTAATCTCAGTACGTTGCATATATAGGTCTTGGGGGCTGATTGCTTGAATAGCACAGTTGCAAACTCAATGACCCGGCCTTGATGCCTATGAGTTATAAGGGCCGATTACTCGCAAACGAGTACGGCTGCAATCTTATAATCGGACAAAGGAGCCAAACTTTCTTGACTTTTCTTACTTAAGCTCGACGTGACTCGCAATAAAAGTGGCATGATTTGCTCGCTTACGATTACAATCAGCCATGAAACCCAATGGGACTTGCCTGACCCTGTTTTCGTATAGATGTAACAACATGATATCCACGCGAAAGCCGGCTTATAGTACAAGATTGTCAAAAGGGTCATCTAAACCACAAGTTATGCAGAGTATAAGGCTAATAGCTGGAAACTCAATGTTTATCAAGCATAACTTCATTACCTATGAGAAACGGCTCTGGGTTTGGGTTAGCAAACAACAAAACTCGTTTTTCTTCGAAAAGACCACATATCCCAGACTCGGAAATCCGGGTCTTGGCGATTCGGGATTTTGGAAAGGAAAAAGTAGCTTAGTTGCTAAGGATAAAAAAACCCAAACATCCGATTCTTGGGGACTTGGGGGCTTGGAAGCAAGTCCGCTCGTCAACACCCACGAAACTCGGAAACCGAGTCTCACAAAAGGAGTCGTAAAGAAAGTCGGATATCAAGAACAAGTTGACTCAAAAGTGAATAAATTTAAACGATCAGAAGAAGCACAAAGTGTATCAAGAACTTAGAGTGCATACAACTACGGCAAATAGTACCAAAGGTGCACAGGCGCACCATCCAAAAATAGTTGTTTTAACGGCACATCGACCAACTGACGCGTATGAATTAGCATCAGGAATCAGGTATCACTCGGCGCTCTAGGCCGCGGCGTCCATCTTCGCCTTGCACTTGCTATCACTTGGGGTAGCAGCAGCACCCGGATCAGTAGTACCGGCTCGCGCAGGAGGAGGAACGACTGGTGTGGAGGTAGCGGGTGCAGAATCGGCTTCAGCTTTCTTTTTGGCAGCCTCCTCCCTCAACTTAGCAGCTTCCTCCTTCCATAGGGCCAACATGCCATACGGCTCGGGAAGATCCGACTTAACCGCTTCACCAACAGCATCATACGCAGGAACGAGGGAATCGACATCTAAGCCGTCAGCAATCACGCTGGCCGGGTAACGGACCTCCTTGGACGGCCTGGAAATCCTTCACGGAGAACTTGGACCCATCAAGCTTGTATTCCGGGAAACCGCCCAAAGCTTGGCTAGCTCGAGCTTAGGGAAGTAAGCCTTGGCAAGCGCAAGACCCCGGGTTACTCCAACCCGGCAGGACGAGCGTTTCCAGTGCCAAATCCATCGGGGATAGTGGAGCAAGCATCTAGCATTCTCTTCAGGTCGCCATGCCCTTTTACCCGGCCACCGTATTTCTTGAAGGATCCATTTGGTTCCGGCGCATAGCTGCCGGATAACGCTCTTGATAGTTTTCAGCCTGGCAATGTCACCCTCGTCCGGCATCACTTCATCCGAACCTGCAGAAATGGAAACATGAGTCAGGAAACTCCGGCTATTTATCAAAAGGAAAACCCGGATGAAGAAACGTACCAAGCAAAGCCGATACGTATCAGCAATTTGAACAGAAAGGCTCGTTAGATCATCTTCTGCTGTGTGAGCCCTCCTCCTACTTCTTCATTATCCTGCTCCTCCTGGCCTCAGCCTCGGCCGCCTCACGCAGAGCCACCTCCTTTTCAATGCTTGGTGGCCTTGGTCAGTTTCTCCTCAGATTGAGTCACGAAGGACTGCATGGATGCAAGGAAGGATTAGCCGGGTAAAGGGGCAAGTTATCAGTCGCTTATATCGTAAAGTTCCAAGCAAATTGTGAATTAATTCACTCGGAACTTGGGGACTGGATAAGGACACAAGCAATATTAGTCGGGTTTACCTCATGTTTGGCTATTAAAGCCTCCAAGATGTTTTCTTCATTAGCCCTCAAAGCGCGCAGGGTTTCGAGCATCTGGGCAAACGTCAGGTCCTCGGGTCGGACCGGAAGAGCCGGCAGCCTGGTCGCCTGATGGGGGAGCTCTCCCGCCCTTGGAGTCGAGACCCGGACAGTCTGAGTATCCGGGTGGAGAACCCATCCTCGTGTCCGGAACCTCGATCTCCTCGTCCACTGGTTCGGATGACTCAGGAGACCCGACAGCTTGTTCCTGGTTGTTCTCAGTATCACCGCCGGTCGCGGCGTCTACGGTGTCAGTCGGCTCCTCTGTCTGACGGTTATCCGCCTCCCGGTTATCCATCTCCACATTCTCCGGGTCACTAACGGTGGCTTGAGCGCTAAAGAAAGAGGAGAAGAGGCAGTTAGCAATGGTGATTGAAAATTGTCAGGTATCAAAGGATGTCATATAGCAAAAACTTACCCAGTATTTACGGCGTAATCCGGCGGGAGTTCGCCGCTGGAAGCAGACGAAGATGTCAAAGGGACCGATAGCGGAACCCAGAATTGCCCGGCACGTGGATGGTTAGGAGAAGGGTGGCGCTGAGGAGAATTGGAAGGACGAGGCGGAGGGACACTGGCACGATGGGACGGGGAGGTGGAGATGCCCGGGTTAAGGGGATCCTCACCCGGGGAACTCCGAGTTACTCTGCGCTTGGCTGGAAGAGAATCCTTCAAGTACGACGAGTTCGTAATTGATGGTTAAGTTGTCTCATGGCATCAAGGAGTAAGGTTCAGAGGATATAGAAGAGAAAGGAACCTTGGACACTGCCCCTTTGGTCTTCCTCTTGGCTCCAACTGTTGCCTCTTGATCAGATTCGGTAGCCTCCGGGTCATCCTCGTTATTCTCTGTAACATCCCAAGTATGAAAATACCCCTAGAATGTTTTGTTCCTTGTTTTATTTCAAGCAATGCATCATGTCATCATGTTTACTTATTGTTTGCAATTGTTTCCATCTGTTTTATTCTGTTTTCACAACTCAAATTCAAACCTTTTTCAAACATGGTTTCATACTTGCTCTGTTACAACCTTTGGAACCAAAATAACAAACAAAAACAACCCTTTTATTCCTTGTTTTCATTTATGAATTATTTCCTCAAATCATTCCTTTTAATTCCACCAATTAAATTCAAACCATTTCCAAATTATCAAATCAGTACCTTTTGGGAAACCATAAAAATCACCAAACTTTTCTACCCTCTAAATCATTCTAAAACCCTAGGGGTAACCCTATTTGTTATTCATGTTTTATTAAAGTTTTATTAAACTCAAAAATCCCTCTATTTTGAATTCAAACACAAACCATAATTTTAAATTTCAATTTTTGAAATCCAAGTTGATAATGTGGTTTCTAATTGTTTAAAAAGCTTAACCTAATTTTTCTATAATTTTTCTCAAAGAAATCCTTAACAGATTTCTTCTAAAAGCAAAAGTACAAAAAAAATAAAAACAGAAAAGAATAAACAGAAAAACGAGCGGCACCTAACTAACCCTAATCTAGCCCAGCCCGTTTAACACTCGGCCTGGTACCCCTTCCCCCTCCACGTCGCTGTCCAGGGTGACGTCATGCGTACGATGCCTTCCCCATCGTCGATCTCCTCCTGGAGCTCCCGATGGCCGCCGTACAACCTCCACCAGCTCGATAAAACTCCCCGTTCCCTCCTGCCGCCGCAAACCCTAGCTACCTTCCCCTCCTTTCCCTACCGCCGCCGTCCGCCCTCGCTGCCTCCTCTCTGCTTCTCTCTCGCTTGTCTGAACCCACCGGAGACGCCGCCGTCAGACCACCGCCAGCCGCTCGTCGCCTTGGTCACCTCGAGAGGGATCCGTGGCCGGGGATGGATCCGAGGCGCGTCCAGCAACCTCACCGCGTCCTCGCCGTCCGCTGGGAGCAGCTGTGAACGCCGCGCCATCGCCGGGGACCTCCGCCGCTCGCTGCTTCGCCTCTGTCGACAGAACATCGACGATCAGAGCGTGGTGAGCGCCCAACTCTTCTCCTCCTCTCCCCGTACGCTTCCAGCAACATCACCGAAGGCACCGCACGCACCAGCGCCCCACTAGCCGCGACATCTTGCCCCACGAGCACCGCGGCGCCGCGCTGTTGCCGCCGGCCGTCAGTCTCGCGCCTGTCGCTGAATGTTCAGTTTCGTCAGGCATAGCTGACAGAAACAAGCTTAACCTCGCTCGCCCTCTTACCCTATCACAAATCGAACGCCAGCGCCTGGCTCGTCCCCTGCGCGCGCAAGCAAACGCTCCCGGGTTCGAGACCCCGCGGCAGCACACCCTTTTTCCACCTTTTCTTCCGCGCGCAAGGGCTGGTCCCACATGTCATCCCCTCCGTTGCCACGTACACACACAGCACACCACGGGCCCCTCTGTCAGCCTGTGGGTAGGCTTTCTGCACGGTAACAACTAATTAAACGCAAATCTGTTTCTTTTTATTTTTCTAAAATCTTTAATAGGCAGAATAAACCCCTAATTTGAAAATTCCATAACTTTTAAAATATAAAACCAATAAACACAAACTTTATATCTATTCTGATACAAATTTTGTAACCTTTCCAAATATCCAACTTGTGTTCTGTTTTGAATTTTCAAAATTCATTTAAATTTCAAATTTGAATAGTTCAAATGCAATTTGAAATAATTCATAACAAATTCATACTGTTTTCAAATAATACAAATAAAATATGTTTTTCACACCATTTTGAATGCTCTATTCAAATATAAATTTTGTTTTCTGGTTTTAACAATTTAAATTGCCTAAACTATTTAATTCTTGTATAATTCAATTAAAAATTGTTTTATTGTTTAATTCCTAAATAATTAATCCTAAGTCCAATTTCAAATTGTGAAACATGTAATCCAACTAAACTTGATAATCTTTTCATATAAATTTGTAATTTGTTTTGCACACTCTAACTTGTTGATAACAACCAATACTTGTTCAACACCATTAAGTAACTAATTTTCCAAACTTGTTAATGTTTTCTAAAGTGATTAACTATCATTCCAATTGCAATTAAATTGTTATGTTATTGTTCCTCAGCATGCATGCATCATACTAATTCAACTACACCTAATGCTTAGTGATAGAACAATTAATTCAACTCCAAGCATGGGCCTCCATATGCACCCCTTTGCATATGGAATCCATTTAAATTTGTGTTTCATGTCAAGCAAGTTATTTTGATGCATCTATTAAACATGACATGCATCATCCAATGTTTGTGCACTTATGCCATGTATTGATTGCCTGTCTTCCTTCGTTGTTGTTTTTGCTTCTTCTCGAGTAGACGACGACGTTGGTACCGACGAGCCTTACGACACCACTACTCAGGACCTAGCCCAGTACGAGGCTGAGCTGCCAGGCAAGTTATCACTCACATGAATCATCGAGTTCTTTTCCACACTTGCTGTTGATACTATCTGTTGTCTACTATTGCTAGCCCTATGTATCGTTGCTTGTTCTCCGAACCCATCACATGATACCTTGAGCCATGATATTGCCAGCATCTCCATAC
Organism: Alopecurus myosuroides; assembly: GCA_028641055.1. Taxonomy (NCBI): domain Eukaryota; kingdom Viridiplantae; phylum Streptophyta; class Magnoliopsida; order Poales; family Poaceae; genus Alopecurus; species Alopecurus myosuroides. The sequence goes on from JAPCYS010000261.1 coordinate 32,872, forward strand.
CTACAGCCTTTGCTTGTGCCTTAGTATTATCTAGCATGCTTAGGGTTGCTTTTACTCGAGTCTGTTGTCGGTTACTACTTTTACTATTATTCTTGTACCGGGGCTCGTTATTAATCAATCAATCCTGTTAATTGCTAATGATCATAATAACTTGATGATAAGGCACCGGCAGGAGGCCCATGAGTGGTTTTGGAGCCTGCTAGTGTCGACCCTAATAGGAAAAGGGTCTTGTCTACTGATCCATGATGAGCGCACTACCCGCATTTGGGAAGCGAGTATGGGCGCCCCCCTCAACTTGACCTGATTCGCGTCTCGTCCAAATCGCCTCATTTAGTTCGTGTTTTCCATTTGCCGCATGCATGTTTTTGCGAGCCCAGCGCAGGGTGGAACTTTCGTAGTCGGCATATAGGGGGACACGTTCTTAGAGTGCTATGAGGGTCCATTTTCTTCTGGGCTCGATTAGCCGTGCGCCCAAGGTTCTTTGGGCTTGATGCGATGAATGGTCGGTTGTGTTGAGTGCCCCGCTTGGTGGGAGGCATCCCATCTGGCGGGATATTCATGAGTGTACGGCCAAATTGGTGCAACCCTGCAGGGATAATCTTCTCGAGAAGCCGTGTTTTCCGCGGTTATGGATTACTTGGTGAAAGTACTGGCTAACAAGTACTCAGGACAACTTTAACATAACTATCATGTTTCACCCAATGATTAATAACCTGACTAGTAATAGGTTATTCACACAATAACTTGATTCACCTTATCACAACTGTGTGAGTTGTCCTCGGATTGCTTCTTTGGATAAGGGGCGAGATCCAGGATGGGTTTTGGTTGAAGTTATATTTCAGTTGGTTACAATCCTCGATCTTATCTTTTCTGTTAGCCGGAACTTGTAGTTATATTCTGTAGTTGGTTAGAGCAGCCAGCAGCAATTTTTATATCCCCTTTTCCTTCCGTTGATCCCAAGCATCTATGCTTGTGTTGACGGGTAACTCCTTGATGAACTGTGAGTCTTGCTTGCCAGTACTTGGATGTACTGACCCCGTTGGGGCTGTGGTTTACGCAGAGTTCTACTACGATTACGATGCTTCCCAGGATGGCTACTTTGTGGAGTTCGATGACGCTGCAGACGAGTAGTTAGCTGGACCAGGGCAGGATCCAGACCTTCGTGGATGGGCTTCGTTTTCCTTTATGTTCTCAGGCTTCTTAAGCCATGGATTTGTCTGTACTCAGACCCCTTTGTTTGCTTCCGCTGTTGTAATGAATGATATGTCGGGACATGTGTCCTCTGGATGACTGTATTCGATATTTTCTGCCTTAGTGAAGGCCAGTTGCCCTTATTTCATTCTTTTGTGTCTTAGAGACATTCTGTGTTATCATTCGTACCGAACTGTTGACGTACCGTGCGTGTTTGATTATGAAGTACGTCGACAGTAGTGCCTTTAGGTTCCTAGCGGATAGTTTACTTCGACGGTGGAAGCAGGGCTTGTGTTGTCGCGCATAAGCGCAGGCCTACCAGGAAGCTGGGACGTGGGAGCATGTTTGCCCCATAATCCAAGCACCTGACTTCCAGTTCGTGCGGAGAGTATCCTCTAGAAACCCAGGGTGCGACAAATGGTATCAGAGCCTGTCTGCCTGTAGGATCCCTTTTTACTGGTCGCAGTTGAGTCTAGAAACTATTTTGTAGCTATATAGGAAAAATGAAACGTGAGAGTAGGAATTCTGCCATTTTTCTTCTTTCCCCACCCACCCACCCTTTTCTGGTAAGGAAGTGAAACGTTGTTTTCTGTTCTCACCTAAACTTTCAAGTTAGGATTTCACGTGTTTTGGGTTCTCTGTAGTACCTCAGGATTTTTGGTCTCGTTTTCCCGATGTTGCTTCAATATCATGTTTTTTCAACATCCTTTCGTCCGTTCAACCTTGTTGTTGTTTTCCACTTCCTTTTTCATCTACCGGAGTCTAACCAAAACCTTCCAAATAATCTGCAGATGGGTCTCAACTACTATCCGCAGGTGGTTCGTATGACTCGCTGTGAGAGCACCGCCGGTTTTCCGGAGTTGCTGAGAGACATGGTTACCTTTCTGGGGTTCCATTGGGCACCAGAGTACCGGGTCTACGAGCACCAGCGAGAGTGTGACCAGACTTGCTACCGGGCTATCGTCTACATTCTGTCGGATGATGGCAGGAGCATTGCACACCAGTACGAGGCAGTAGGGTCCACAGTGGATATGGCCGTGCAGCAGGCAGCGTACGTGAGTGTCACCGTTCTCCGTGCTGACTATTGGGGGTTTGATAAGTCCAGTTTTCGTCACATCCCCCGTGGTTACATCACGGCAGCAGGAGCTCACTTCACTATCCACCGTGACATGGATACCTACGAGACTGATAGCTCCAGGCTACAGGTCACTGCCCAGTTCGCTAGTCACAGTGATGCCGTTGCTTCCGCACTTTCTCAGGAGTTAGCCTCAGTCCGGGAGCAGCTCCGCCTTGCTCTCACTCGTCTGGCGACGTACACCACAGACTTTGTTGGAGACGAGCGCTTCGCACGTGTCGTTCAGCCAGCTGGTCTTCCGTTGCCAGATGCTGGAGGTTACGAGCCGATCAGAGGTCCACTTCTCGATCTCGGAGCTGGTTACACAGGGATTCCCCGCTATGGAGCACAGGGATACGACGCTTCCTACTTCACCACACCGAGAGTTGCTCTCAGAGCAGTTCCTATCTACATGGATCGTCGTGATACCTACTTCCGTGGGATTCCTCCTCACCGTATCTCTCGTCGTACTACTCACCGCCGTCCTGCGTGATGAGCATGGGAGTACCGTTGTATCCATTACTAGCTGTGTCTAGTTTATCCTTTCGTTTTCGAACCATGTATTTGGTCTGTTGGATATTCTGATGTATTTGAACATGTGATGATGTACCTGTTGGTTATCTATTCATGCGTCGGAATAATCTATCTTTCGGTTACCAAGTCTATCCTTTTCTGTTGTTGTGCTAAAATGAATTTCTGTTCAGGATGCCTCCAACCAGGAACAACCCGCCACCGCCACCACCAATGGGGGAGCTGTTGGCTCAGATGACCCAAGTGGTGACACAGATGGCCCAGATCCAGAGCAACCAGCAACACACCAGAATGCTCCAAGGGTCACCATCAAGGACTTCCTCAGCTTGGGCCCAAAAGCTTTCGTGGCAACACGTGAGCCCCTGGATGCTGATGACTGGATCCGTGACGTAGCAAGAGCTCTGGAGATAGCTCATGTTGCTGAAGAGGATAAGGTCAAGTACGCCACCTACCTACTGAAGGGTCAGGCAGCTACTTGGTGGGAGAACTACCAGGCCATGAGGGCTGGTTTTCCTATCAACTGGGGATGTTTCAAGGATGCCTTCCTGAAGCACCACATCCCGGATGGTCTCATGGAAAAGATGCGTGAGGAATTCTGCTCTCTCAGACAGGGCAAGCTGGACGTTCTCGGCTACCAGAACGAGTTCAATCGTCTCGCTCGGTACGCTGGTGACGAAGTGTCCACCGAAGCCAAGAAGATGGCAAGGTTCCGCCGAGGTTTTAACCCGGAACTGAAGTACGCTCTCACCAACATCAAGTGCAAGGACTTCGTCGAGCTTGTGAACACCGCGCTCAATGAGGAGAATGGGCGCAAGGCGTTCGAAGAGTCCCGCAAGCACTCGCGTGAGGGTGGTTCCTCCTCCAACATGACCACCCCTCCGCAGAAGCGCCGCATCTGGGTGCCAAATGGTGCTGTCACTCGGGCTCCAAATGCCCAAGCTTCTCCAGGCTTTGGTCCCCGCCCACCCAACCCATCTCAGATGCAGGGTCAGAGGTTTCCGATGGGGCAGCCAAGGCCGGGTCCTTCTCGTGTCGTCACTTGCTACAAGTGCAAGGAGACTGGACATTATGCTGACAAGTGCACTCAGAAGCAGCTACCCCTACCTCCTCGCCCCAACACCAACCAGGCTATGGTTCGTGCTCCTCCGGCTAAAGCCTTCAACTCCAACAATAGGCCTGTCGGGAGGAACGCGAGGGTGAACCATATCAAGGCCGACAAAGCCGAAGAGGCTGCTGACGTCGTTCTCGGTATATTACCCGTAAACTCTATTCCAGCTAAAGTGTTGTTTGATACTGGAGCGTCGCATTCATTTGTGTCAAAGATTTTTGCAAAAGCATACAACCTAGTTCTGGTTCCGCTAAGCAATCAAATGACTATTCACTCTCCGGGACCGCAAATGTTGACTTCCAAGATAAGCATGGACAATGAGATCCTAATTGGAGGTCGTGTATTCCTTGCTTCACTCATGTTGCTGGGAAATTCTGACATTGATGTCATTCTGGGTATGGATTGGTTGAAGACCCACAAAGCTAAAATTGACTGTGCTCAAAAGTCAATAACTCTCTCCCACTTCAGGCCAGATAGTCTATTCTCCATATGGAACAACTTCTGCTCAGCTGTTCAGCCTTGATGCCAAACCCCTTCCGGCAATTGAAAATGTTCCGGTGGTTTGTGAATTCCCTGACGTCTTTCCAGAAGAGTTGCCAGGGATGCCTCCGGACAGAGCAGTTGAGTTCGTGATCGAGCTTGAGCCAGGTACTGCTCCAATCTCTAAGCATCCATATAAGATAGCTCCTCCTGAACTGAAATTGTTGAAGGAGCAAATCGATATGTATATGGACAAAGGTTTCATTCAGCCTAGTTCCTCCGCTTGGGGTTGCCCAACTCTGTTTGTTGCCAAGAAGGATCAAACTAAAAGACTCGTGGTTGACTATCGTCCTCTCAACGAGAAAACCATCAAGAACAAGTATCCACTTCCTCGTATCGATGATCTTTTTGATCAACTTGCTGGAGCCTCAATATTCTCAAAGTTGGACTTGAGGATGGGTTACCATCAGATAAAGATCAGAAAGGAAGATATTCCTAAGACAGCTTTCACCACAAGGTACGGTCTATATGAATACACCGTCATGTCCTTTGGTCTCACCAATGCCGGCAACGTTCTCAAGACTCATGAATTCTGTCTTCCATGAATACCTCGACAAGTTCGTTGTGGTATATCTTGATGACATTCTAGTCTACTCAAAATCCGAGGAAGAGCATGGAGAACACCTTCGTCTCACTCTCATGAAACTTCGCGAGCATCGTTTGTATGCCAAGTTTTCCAAATGTGAGTTCTGGATTCCAGAAGTTGCATATCTTGGTCATATCATCTCTGCCAAAGGCTAGCCATTGACCCGGAAAGGTTAAGGCAATTGTTGATTGGAAACCCCTAAGACGGTGAAACAGGTTAGAAGCTTTCTTGGCTTGGCTAGCTATTGCCGTCGTTTCGTCCAAAACTTTTCCAAGATTGCTAAACCTCTCACTGATCTCAAAGAAGGACAAAAAGTTCGTTTGGACTCCACAATGTGATGAGAGTTTCAACCTCCTGAAGACTAAACTCACTTCCACACCTGTTCTAGTTGGCCCCGACACCACCAAACCCTTCCAGATATTCTGTGATGCATCTCTCCAAGGCCTAGGAGCAGTTCTTATGCAAGAACGTCAAGTTGTGGCTTATGCTTCACGTCAGTTGAACCCACATGAGCAAAACTATCCCACTCATGATCTTGAACTTGCAGCAGTTGTGTTTGCCCTCAAGAAATGGAGACAATACTTGTTGGGTAACAAAACTGAAATCTTTTCCGATCACAAGAGTCTGAAATACATCTTCACTCAGCCAGATCTGAACCTCAGGCAAAGGAGATGGATTGAGAAGATTAAAGACTTTGATCTCACCATTTCTTACACTCCAGGCAAGGCTAATGTTATGGCCGATGCTCTCAGTCGCAAATCCTATTGCAATAATCTCATGATCATGGAAAGCCAACCTCCACTTCATGAAGAATTCCAGAAGCTGAACCTTGGTCTTGTTCCTGAAGGATACCTTGCTAGCTTGACAGCCAGTCCAACTCTCGAGGACAAGATTCGTTCTGAACAACTTCGTGATAATGAAATCAAAAAGATTGTGGATCACATCAGGGAGGGCAATGATAAATTCAAGTCCTTCTCAATTGATGACAAGGGAACTGTGTTCTTCGAAGGACGCATTGCAGTCCCTCAGATTCAAAGTCTCAAGGATATCATTCTCAAGGAGGCTCATGAAACTCCTCTATCCATTCACCCTGGAAGTACAAGATGTACCAGGATCTCAAGACTCTGTATTGGTGGCCTGGCATGAAACGTGAAATTGCTCAATACGTTTCTGAATGCGACGTTTGTCAACGTGTTAAGGCAGTCCATCAGAAGACAGCAGGTCTACTCCAACCTCTGAAAATTCCTGAGTGGAAGTGGGACATGATTGAAATGGACTTCGTTACTGGGTTTCCAAAGTCCAAAAAGGGCAACGATGCAATCTTCGTTGTTATTGATCGTCTCACTAAGGTTGCTCACTTCTATGCTGTAAAGGAAACTATCTCAGCTAGCCAGTTAGCAGAGCTCTACACAGCAAAGGTTGTTCCCCTTCATGGTGTTCCATTGGAAATAAGCTCAGACCGTGGAAGTATTTTCACTTCTCATTTCTGGAAGAGCTTTCAAGAAGCATTGGGCACTAAACTTCTGTTCAGCACAGCTTATCACCCTCAGTCTCAGGGGCAAGTCGAAAGAGTCAATCAGATTCTCGAGGATATGCTCAGAGCATGTGGTCTCTCCTTTGGCATGAAATGGGAGGATTGCCTTCCATATGCTGAATTCTCCTACAACAACAGCTACCAGGCAAGCCTAGGCATGGCACCATTTGAGGCACTGTATGGTCGCAGATGCAGGAGTCCAATCAATTGGTCTGGAGCTGGTGAACGTTCACTTTTAGGCCCTGACATTGTTAAGGAAGCCGAGGAGAAAGTTCGTATCATTCGTGACAATCTCAGGATTGCTCAGTCTCGTCAGAAGAGCTATTATGATAGCAAGCACAGGGATATGGTCTATGCACCTGGTGATAAGGCATATCTCCGTGTAACTCCCCTCAGAGGCACTCATCGTTTTGGTGTGAAAGGAAAGCTTGCACCAAGATACATTGGTCCTTTCAACATCCTCTCAAGACGTGCAGAGAATGCTTATCGTCTTGAACTTCCAGAAAAACTTTCCAAAGTGCACGATGTGTTCCACGTGTCACAACTCAAGAAGTGTTTCAAAGATCCAGATCGTGCAGTTGATCATGATTCCATTGAGCTGCAAGATGATCTATCTTATGAGGAGCACCCTATTCGTATTCTCGATGAGACCGAGCGTAAGACTCGCAACAAGAGCACCAAGTTCTTGAAAGTCCAATGGTCGCATCATTCTGATAAAGAGGCAACGTGGGAGACGAAGAGGATCTTCGCAAGAAGTATCCAGACCTGTTCAATTCTCAGTAGGGAATCTCGGGGCGCGATTCCTTCAAGGGGGGGCGTTTTGTAACATCCCAAGTATGAAAATACCCCTAGAATGTTTTGTTCCTTGTTTTATTTCAAGCAATGCATCATGTCATCATGTTTACTTATTGTTTGCAATTGTTTCCATCTGTTTTATTCTGTTTTCACAACTCAAATTCAAACCTTTTTCAAACATGGTTTCATACTTGCTCTGTTACAACCTTTGGAACCAAAATAACAAACAAAAACAACCCTTTTATTCCTTGTTTTCATTTATGAAATTATTTCCTCAAATCATTCCTTTTAATTCCACCAATTAAATTCAAACCATTTCCAAATTATCAAATCAGTACCTTTTGGGAAACCATAAAAATCACCAAACTTTTCTACCCTCTAAATCATTCTAAAACCCTAGGGGTAACCCTATTTTGTTATTCATGTTTTATTAAAGTTTTATTAAACTCAAAAATCCCTCTATTTTGAATTCAAACACAAACCATAATTTTAAATTTCAATTTTTGAAATCCAAGTTGATAATGTGGTTTCTAATTGTTTAAAAAGCTTAACCTAATTTTTCTATAATTTTTTCTCAAAGAAATCCTTAACAGATTTCTTCTAAAAGCAAAAGTACAAAAAAAAATAAAAACAGAAAAGAATAAAACAGAAAAACGAGCGGCACCTAACTAACCCTAATCTAGCCCAGCCCGTTTAACACTCGGCCTGGTACCCCTTCCCCCTCCACGTCGCTGTCCAGGGTGACGTCATGCGTACGATGCCTTCCCCATCGTCGATTCCTCCTGGAGCTCCCGATGGCCGCCGTACAACCTCCACCAGCTCGATAAAACTCCCACCGTTCCCTCCTGCCGCCGCAAACCCTAGCTACCTTCCCCTCCTTTCCCTACCGCCGCCGTCCGCCCTCGCTGCCTCCTCTCTGCTTCTCTCTCGCTTGTCTGAACCCACCGGAGACGCCGCCGTCAGACCACCGCCCGCTCGTCGCCTTGGTCACCTCGAGAGGGATCCGTGGCCGGGGATGGATCCGAGGCGCGTCCAGCAACCTCACCGCGTCCTCGCCGTCCGCTGGGAGCAGCTGTGAACGCCGCGCCATCGCCGGGGACCTCCGCCGCTCGCTGCTTCGCCTCTGTCGACAGAACATCGACGATCAGAGCGTGGTGAGCGCCCAACTCTTCTCCTCCTCTCCCCGTACGCTTCCAGCAACATCACCGAAGGCACCGCACGCACCAGCGCCCCACTAGCCGCGACATCTTGCCCCACGAGCACCGCGGCGCCGCGCTGTTGCCGCCGGCCGTCAGTCTCGCGCCTGTCGCTGAATGTTCAGTTTCGTCAGGCATAGCTGACAGAAACAAGCTTAACCTCGCTCGCCCTCTTACCCTATCACAAATCGAACGCCAGCGCATCTGGCTCGTCCCCTGCGCGCGCAAGCAAACGCTCCCGGGTTCGAGACCCCGCGGCAGCACACCCTTTTTCCACCTTTTCTTCCGCGCGCAAGGGCTGGTCCCACATGTCATCCCCTCCGTTGCCACGTACACACACAGCACACCACGGGCCCCTCTGTCAGCCTGTGGGTAGGCTTTCTGCACGGTAACAACTAATTAAACGCAAATCTGTTTCTTTTTATTTTTCTAAATCTTTAATAGGCAGAATAAACCCCTAATTTGAAAATTCCATAACTTTTAAAATATAAAACCAATAAACACAAACTTTATATCTATTCTGATACAAATTTTGTAACCTTTCCAAATATCCAACTTGTGTTCTGTTTTGAATTTTCAAAATTCATTTAAATTTCAAATTTGAATAGTTCAAATGCAATTTGAAATAATTCATAACAAATTCATACTGTTTTCAAATAATACAAATAAAATATGTTTTTCACACCATTTTGAATGCTCTATTCAAATATAAATTTTGTTTTCTGGTTTGAACAATTTAAATTGCCTAAACTATTTAATTCTTGTATAATTCAATTAAAAATTGTTTAATATTGTTTAATTCCTAAATAATTAATCCTAAGTCCAATTTCAAATTGTGAAACATGTAATCCAACTAAAACTTGATAATCTTTTCAAATATAAAATTTGTAATTTGTTTTGCACACTCTAACTTGTTGATAACAACCAATACTTGTTCAACACCATTAAGTAACTAATTTTCCAAACTTGTTAATGTTTTCTAAAGTGATTAACTATCATTCCAATTGCAATTATTGTTATGTTATTGTTCCTCAGCATGCATGCATCATACTAATTCAACTACACCTAATGCTTAGTGATAGAACAATTAATTCAACTCCAAGCATGGGCCTCCATATGCACCCCTTTGCATATGGAATCCATTTAAATTTGTGTTTCATGTCAAGCAAGTTATTTTGATGCATCTATTAAACATGACATGCATCATCCAATGTTTGTGCACTTATGCCATGTATTGATTGCCTGTCTTCCTTCGTTGTTGTTTTTGCTTCTTCTCGAGTAGACGACGACGTTGGTACCGACGAGCCTTACGACACCACTACTCAGGACCTAGCCAGTACGAGGCTGAGCTGCCAGGCAAGTTATCACTCACATGAATCATCGAGTTCTTTTCCACACTTGCTGTTGATACTATCTGTTGTCTACTATTGCTAGCCCTATGTATCGTTGCTTGTTCTCCGAACCCATCACATGATACCTTGAGCCATGATATTGCCAGCATCTCCATACCTACAGCCTTTGCTTGTGCCTTAGTATTATCTAGCATGCTTAGGGTTGCTTTTACTCGAGTCTGTTGTCGGTTACTACTTTTACTATCTTATTCTTGTACCGGGGCTCGTTATTAATCAATCAATCCTGTTAATTGCTAATGATCATAATAACTTGATGATAAGGCACCGGCAGGAGGCCCATGAGTGGTTTTGGAGCCTGCTAGTGTCGACCCTAATAGGAAAAGGGTCTTGTCTACTGATCCATGATGAGCGCACTACCCGCATTTGGGAAGCGAGTATGGGCGCCCCCTCAACTTGACCTGATTCGCGTCTCGTCCAAATCGCCTCATTTAGTTCGTGTTTTCCATTTGCCGCATGCATGTTTTTGCGAGCCCAGCGCAGGGTGGAACTTTCGTAGTCGGCATATAGGGGGACACGTTCTTAGAGTGCTATGAGGGTCCATTTTCTTCTGGGCTCGATTAGCCGTGCGCCCAAGGTTCTTTGGGCTTGATGCGATGAATGGTCGGTTGTGTTGAGTGCCCGCTTGGTGGGAGGCATCCCATCTGGCGGGATATTCATGAGTGTACGGCCAAATTGGTGCAACCCTGCAGGGATAATCTTCTCGAGAAGCCGTGTTTTCCGCGGTTATGGATTACTTGGTGAAAGTACTGGCTAACAAGTACTCAGGACAACTTTAACATAACTATCAATCATGTTTCACCCAATGATTAATAACCTGACTAGTAATAGGTTATTCACACAATAACTTGATTCACCTTATCACAACTGTGTGAGTTGTCCTCGGATTGCTTCTTTGGATAAGGGGCGAGATCCAGGATGGGTTTTGGTTGAAGTTATATTTCAGTTGGTTACAATCCTCGATCTTATCTTTTCTGTTAGCCGGAACTTGTAGTTATATTCTGTAGTTGGTTAGAGCAGCCAGCAGCAATTTTTATCCCCTTTTCCTTCCGTTGATCCCAAGCATCTATGCTTGTGTTGACGGGTAACTCCTTGATGAACTGTGAGTCTTGCTTGCCAGTACTTGGATGTACTGACCCGTTGGGGCTGTGGTTTACGCAGAGTTCTACTACGATTACGATGCTTCCCAGGATGGCTACTTTGTGGAGTTCGATGACGCTGCAGACGAGTAGTTAGCTGGACCAGGGCAGGATCCAGACCTTCGTGGATGGGCTTCGTTTTCCTTTATGTTCTCAGGCTTCTTAAGCCATGGATTTGTCTGTACTCAGACCCCTTTGTTTGCTTCCGCTGTTGTAATGAATGATATGTCGGGACATGTGTCCTCTGGATGACTGTATTCGATATTTTCTGCCTTAGTGAAGGCCAGTTGCCCTTATTTCATTCTTTTGTGTCTTAGAGACATTCTGTGTTATCATTCGTACCGAACTGTTGACGTACCGTGCGTGTTTGATTATGAAGTACGTCGACAGTAGTGCCTTTAGGTTCCTAGCGGATAGTTTACTTCGACGGTGGAAGCAGGGCTTGTGTTGTCGCGCATAAGCGCAGGCCTACCAGGAAGCTGGGACGTGGGAGCATGTTTGCCCCATAATCCAAGCACCTGACTTCCAGTTCGTGCGGAGAGTATCCTCTAGAAACCCAGGGTGCGACATTCTCACCTTCGTCCTCCAGCCCTGCGAACCGAGTGTGTGTTCGTGGAAAAAAGTTAAATAGGAGGAAAATGATGCAAGTAAAAATAAATGCAAGATCCGGGCAAATACCTTCATCACCGTCAGCCGGCTCATCTTCTTCTTCCGGGTCTCTGGAAGGGGGGGAGGTTTCAACTGTCCAGAAAGGATCATCGGCCTGAGACATTGTAACATCCAAGTATGAAAACACCCTAGTGTTTCTGTTCTTTGTTTTATTTATGCAAAGCATCATGGCATCATCCTCATCTTATTTCTGTTTGCATTGTGTTCATAATAAAATTCAAACTTAAGCAACCCTTGTTTTCACACTTGTCTGTTACAATCTTTCAAATAAAGAATTGCAAATCAAAACATCATTTGCTTCCAACTAATTCCATTATAAATCACCTATTAATTTGTTGCTTAATTCAATCAATCACTTAATCAATTAATCAATTAATTTCAAATTATTTCCAAACTCAAACCATTTCTCAAAACCTTTAATCTTTTGAATCCATGAAGTTCACCACTAATTGGAATCCCTTAAATCATTTTTAAAACCTAGGGGTAACCCTATTTAAATTGTTGTTTCAAAATGGTGTTTAATAATGAAAATTGGTTCTATTTGGTTTCAAACACAAACTACCATTTTAAAACCAAATTTTTGAAATCCAAAGTTGAAATGTGGTTTCTAATCACCTAAAAAGCTTAACTAAATTTTTCTGAAATATTTCTCCACTAAAACCTTAACAAATCATTCCACAAACTGATTCAGCAAAAAAAAAGAAAAAAAAAAAACAGAAAAGAATAAAGGAGAGGAGAGAGAGCAGCAGCAGCAACTAAACCAGCCTAGCCCAGTTTACTCTTTGGCCCGTTAGCACCCTCTCCAGCATGTCGCTGTCGTCCTCCTCGCTATGACGTCGTCTTCAGTACGACATGGCTCACCACCCTCCGATCGCCTCCACCCCACGCTGATGCCCAGCCGTACAGCACCTCTCCCCCTATAACTAACCTGCGCCGCTGCCGTAACCTATCCTGCCCCTCTCCCCTCGACACCGCCGCCGAAATTCTTTCTCTCCTGTCGCCGCTCGTCCGAGCTCTCTCTGAATCCCCTCGTCGCCGCCACTCCACAGTCATCCATGAGCCAAGCTGCGAGGTGGAAACAAACCACCTCACTTCCCTACTCCTCCTCGATGTGACGCGCCATCCGGAGGGACACCGGAACGCCGGCAACCTCCACATCTTCAGTCCGCCGCTGCCGGATTTCCTTGTCTCTCCCGCCGCCGTGGTCGACCGCGAGCGTGCTAAACCTCATCAGAAACATCCTGGTGAGCCACCTTCACACTTCCCGCCGATATCGGGCCTTGTAGGTACTCTGTATCACCGCTTGGGTTCTGACCACCTTCCTGTCCGCCATGGCCAAGATCGGAAGGAGCTTCCCCGCCGCCGTTTCTGCTAGCCGTTGAGCCTCCTCCTTCTCGGGAACGGGATCGCCGCATCGAGCTCGCCATCGTTGTTTCCAGGGAGTAGATTTTGGAGCAGGGATCGCCACCCCCTCGCCGTCGACAGCTACTTCTCTCCGTCGGCTCCTCCCTGTTCTCTGTCAACAACGAGCACCCCGCTGTAAGCACCCCCATCTCTTCTGATCACTGCTGGCCACGGTACCTCCGTCCACTCGCAAGCACGCATGCATTCGCACTGCCCACCCTTCCAGCATCCACGCTTGCATCCACCTCGAGCACTAACCACGGCGATCGTCGACAGCGAGCTTCTCTGTCAGTTCAAAGAAGAGTTCGGTCGTCAGTTAAAAGTTCAGACCACGTCTTAACTGAACTTTACCTTGTACGCGTTCCCTTATCTGACAGAATCGAATCGCAGCACAACTGGTTGCAGTAGAGCGCGAGCAAGCGTGCGGTCGCGGGTTCGAGTCCCCGACGCGCTATTCTTTTGGGGAATTTTCTCCCGCGCAGTGGCCCACCAGTCAGTGGCACTGGTGGCCACGCAGGCGCTCGCTCAGCGCCACGTTGGCCGTGGCCCACCTTGCAGTGGCTGCGGCTATGTGCTAGCCCGTATAAAAAGTTTAAACCTTTTCTGTTAATTAAATTCTAATTCTTTTAATAACAGAATAAAGCCCTAACCTTTAAAAATCAATAACTTTTAATCTATAAGTCTAATAACTAAAACTTGTATATGAATTCTGACCCAAATTTCATAATCTTTCCAAATATTCAACTTGTGTTCTGTTTTGAATTTTCAAAATACTTTTAAATTTCAAATTTGAATAATTCAAATGCAAATTGAAATAATTCATAACTAATTCATACTGTTTTCAAATAATTCAAATAAAATATGTTTTTCACACCTTTTTGCATGTTCTATTCAAATATAAATTTTTTTTTCTGGTTTGGATAATTTAAATTGCCTAAACAATTTAAACCTTGTTTAATTCAATAAAATTTGATAAAATCATAACTTGATCAATATAAAATATTTTTGAACATGCAAATTATGTTTTCAAACCACCAAAGTGTGAACCTTTCAAATGTGGATTTGAATTTATGGTTTGAACAAATAAAATTCAATTAATATTTAAGCTTGTTTTAAATTCAATTAAAACTTGTGTAATATTGTTTAATTCATAACTAAATAATCCAAAGTCCAATTTCAAAATGTGAAACATGTAATCCAACTAAAATTTGATAACCTTTTCAAATATAAAATTTGTAAATTGTTTTGCACACCCTAACTTGATGAAAACAATAATTGTTTGTGTACCATGTTTAAGTAACAAAATTCCAAATTTAATAAATGCCTTTCTAAATTGTTAACTATCATTCCAATTGCATTTAAATTGTTATGTTATTGTTATTCATCATGCATGCATCATGATAACAACCAACACCTAATAAATAGTTGTAAATCATTTGTTCCAATTGTTTCAATGGATCCTTTTCCATATGCAACCCTTGCATATGGGTCCATTTAATTTGTGCTATCATGTTAGTCAGTTTATCTAGATGCACCTATTAAATTGTCATGCATCATATTAACTGTGCACAATGCCATGAACATGATTGTTTACATTCCTGTTTTGTCTGTTTGCTTCTTCTCGGATAGACGACGACTACGTTGAGACCGACGATCCTTACGACACCACTACCCAGGACCTAGCCCAGTACCCGGCTACTGAGCTGCCAGGCAAGTTATCACTCACATGAATCATCGAGTTCCTTTCCACACTTGTTGTCGATACTATCCTTTTTGTCTACTGTTGCTATCCCTATGTATCGTTGCTTGTTCTCCGAACCTATCACATGATACCCTGAACCGATGTTACTGCCTCCCCTCCATACCTACAGCCTTTGTTTGTGCCTTAGTATTATCTAGCATGCTTAGGGTTGCTTTTACTCGAGTCTGTTGTCGGTTACTACTTTTACTATCTTACTACTTGTACCGGGGGCTCGATGTTAATCAATCAATCCTGTTAATTGCTAATGGTAATAATAATTTGATGATAAGGCACCGGCAGGAGGCCCATGAGAGGTTTTGGAGCCTGCTAGTGTCGACCCTAATAGGAAAAGGGTCTTGTCTACTGATCCATGATGAGCGCACCCGCATGTGGGAAGCGAGTATGGGCGCCCCCCTCAACTTGACTGATTCGCATCTCGTCCAAATCGCCTCATTTAGTTCGTGTTTTCCATTTGCCGCATGCATGTTTTTGCGAGCCCAGCGCAGGGTGGAACTTTTGTAGTCGGCATATAGGGGGACACGTTCTTAGAGTGCTATGAGGGTCCATTTCTTCTGGGCTCGATTAGCCGTGCGCCCAAGGTGCTTTGGGCTTGATGCGGAGAATGGTTGGTTGTGTAGAGTACCCCGCTTGGTGGGAGGCATCCCATCTGGCGGGTTATTCTTGCGTGTACGGCCAAATTGGTGCAACCCTGCAGGGATAATCTTCTCGAGAAGCCGTGTTTTCCGCGGTTATGGATTACTTGGTGAAAGTACTGGCTAACAAGTACTCAGGACAACTTCAACATAATGATCAATCATGCTTCACCCAATGATTAATAACCTGACTAGTAATAGGTTATTCACACAATAACTTGATTCACCTTATCACAACTGTGTGAGTTATCCTCGGGTTGCTTCTTTGGATAAGGGGCGAGATCCAGGATGGGTTTGTTTGCAGTTATCTTTCAGTTGGTTACAATCCTCGATCTTATCTTCTCTGTTAGCCGGAACTTGTAGTTATCTTCTGTAGCTGGTTAGAGCAGCCAGCAGCAATTTTCATATCACCCCTTTCTTCCGTTGATCCCAAGCATCAATGCTTGTGTTGACGGGTAACTCTTTGATGAACTGTGAGTCTTGCTTGCTAGTACTTGGATGTACTGACCCCGTTGGGGCTGTGGTTTACGCAGAGTACGACTACGGCTACGATGACCACCAGGATGGCTACTTTGTGGAGTTCGACGAGACTGCAGACGAGTAGTTAGCTGGACCAGGGCAGGATCCAGAACCTACGTGGATGGGCTTCGTCTTATTTATTTTCTCCGGCTTCTTAAGCCTGTTGGATTTGTCTGTACCCAGACACCTTTGATTGCTTCCGCTGTTGTAATGGATGATATGTTGGGACATGTGTCCTCTGGATGATTGTATTCGCTATTTCTGCCTTAGTGAAGGCCAGTTGCAACTTCATTTCTATCTTTTGTGTCGTAGAGATAAGTTGTGATAATCATTCGTTCAAAACTGTTGACGTACAGTGCGTGCTTGTTATGAAGTACGTCGACAGTAGTGCCTATGACTCCTAATGGATAGTTTACATCGACGGTGGAATAGTAGGGCTTGTGTTGTCGCGCATAAGCGCAGGCCTACCAGGAAGCTGGGACGTGGGAGCAGTTATGCCCCATAATCCAAGCACCTACTATCCGGTTCGTACGATGAGTATCCCTTAGAAGCCAGGGTGCGACAGACATAAAGATGAAAATAAGAACTAGGAGCACTATCGAGTCAAGATGAGGAAATAAACTAATGAGTATCGGGTCTTACCGCTGGGGCCGGGTTTTCCCGAGTAAACGGAGGTAACCCGGCGATGTTCTTTATCACCTCCAGCTTCTCTGTCAAAAAACCCTTGATGGTTTTGTTGGTATCCCCGACTGCGAAGCTCTTGGTGGAATATCGAAGGGCGTCTGTGGTGTGCCCCGAGTATTCGCACATCAATTTGGAGCGGATAGAATTGGGTTGGATCCGGAAGTCGACCCAAGTTTTCACTAAGTTGAGCCCAAGAAGGCCTTGGGCTGAGAGAACGGCTAACTTAGCTAGCAAAGGTATGATTGCCTCCCTGTCTGAGTCAGGGGCGAAAGCATTGAAATTCTCGGAGGTATTGAGGAGGCCCTTCGAGTAACCCGGCAGTCTCTCCGGGTGGAGAGGTGTCGTGGCAGTAGAAGAAGGATAGTTGCCAGTGTTTAACATGGGAGTTCAGATTAAGGGTTGGCATTGGGGAGTTTTTGCGGCGTTGGATGGATACCCCGCCGCAAGTGAGAAGTGCTCCGTCACCGCTTTCGTGGCACGACTTGCACTGGAAAAGTTCAATAAAGAGAGTCAAACTTGGCGGAGTGCACAAGTATGACTCGGATAGGACAATGAAGTGGGTAATATTCAACATAGAGTTAGGCCCTATGTCGAATACCGGAGGCCATAGTGGCTCAGGACCTCGCGAAAGAAAGGGTGACCGGAGGGCGGAATCCCGGGTCACGTGCTCTAGGAAACAGATTACCTTGCCGTCGGCGGGTGTGGGCCGGGTCTCGTCACCCGGCGCCCTCCAGTGGATGTCCTTTTGAGGGGGAAGGACCCCCAACTCGGCCAATTCTTCCAGTTTGGCCTTTGTGACAGTGGATCGCCCCCAATTGGCGGGTATGGATTGGGTTGTCTTCGCCTGGGCCGGCTGTTTCCCTTGCCTTTTGGGAGCCATGGGATCAACCTGCAAAACAAGGAAAAAAGGTACAGGAAATAAGACTCGGAAGTATTGGATTATCCGAGTCTGGGGTATCAAGAAAGTATGAAAACGAAGAACTATCCGGGTATCACGCCATGGAGTGGAGATTGCGAGGTCCGGGTATTAAGTACAACTATGGAGATTATTGGTCACTTACGTATGGAAAAGTATTTGGGGAAGACGGATGGTTGCCCATGTATCTACTGCAAGCAAAATAGCCGGAAAAGGAGGGTTTTCGGGTGTCAATGTTTATGCGCGGAAAATTAAGGTGAAATGGATCTAGATTGGAAAACTTGCGAACGATTCTACGAAGAAATTGGTGATTATAATGATAGGAGGATGAGGTGTGATCATCAAACAGGTGGTTAAAGGAGTTAGCGAGCGTCAAATCGATCTAATCCGGTGCAATAGGAAGAACGGCTCGCAGGTTGACCTAGATTCGATCTGAGGCGAATCGAAAAATTGCGGGGCTATCTTAACAAATGCTTACTGGGAGGAGCTTGAATCTGGCGTGGCGGCGGCCGATGTCGCGATATAGATGTCCCCGCAACCCTTGATGAGCGGGATGAAGGCGTGGTGGCAGAGTTTGGCGGCGGCGCGGAGTAGTTCAGGGATGAACGTGGTCGACGGCGGCCTTGCTACGATGGCGGCTTGAGATTCTTGTGGAATTGCGGAGCGCAGGGAATAAGGAAGCAAAGGGAAGGTTGGAATGAAACGTTGGGATCTAAGTCACCCTCTGGGCTCTATTTATAAGATGTGGGTGGATAAACCTATCCTAACAGGCGGGATCCGGAAATTTTGGGATAACGGTCATCTGCGGATTTTTCGAGATATGCTTCAAGTGTTGAACGTGATATCTGGGCAGAAATAAGAAGGAGATATTTTCCGCGATATCAGGGTTAATTATCGAGTAAATTAAGTCGAGCTTTTGGCATTTTTTATCAGGGTTTAGACCTGAAGAGCTAAGCCAAGTACTTGGAGAAAAGCTGGGTTATTATATGGCCACCATGGAGTCAGGCCTAGCTATTTATCAAAGCATCTTAACCCGGCCTCCATACACTTGTGCGTTTGATATTTTTTCAGGGAATAGCAGGCGCTTCAAGGACGGATCCGTGAAGCCCAAGCTATTCTGGGGACTACTGATGGAGGGATAATAACCCGGTAGGCAAACTCCAAGGTGTAACCCGGCCCAAAGGACGCTGCGCAAGATCCGGCTAAGGATAAAGTAACTTCTGGAAGGCCCAAGTTTGTAGGCCTCGTAACCCGGATTGTGGGTTACGGTAAAGGAAAGTTAGGGTTTGTATGCGGTGTCCGGGTAGGATTCAGGGTGCGCTTTGGAGGGTAAGCCAGGGGGTACGGGTGCTTTATAAACCGACCCCTAGGTTTAGCTGGGTAGATCCAAGAACCCTAGCAATATCGTTTGGTATCGAGTATCTAGTGTAACACGAGATTTGAGTTAATATCTTGAGATCGGAGACTCGGCGACTTGATTGCCGGTTACCAGATCGAGTTCCATCATGTTTTCCTCTGAGCTAAACCCTCTCCCAAACGCCTGTGTCGTCTTGCCCCAAGATCCGTTACCCCCGGTAACGTCTGCCGTGATTATCCCACGACA
>JAPCYS010001589.1:10000-52135 GCA_028641055.1 Alopecurus myosuroides
CCTCTGATCATGATCCATATGATGACTTGTGAGTAGTTCGTGTTGTTCTTGAGGACATGGGAGAAGTCAAGTTGTTAGTACTGAAGTAATGTTGAGTAATATTTAATGGTTTCATATTTAAGTTGTGGTGTTATTCTTCTAGTGGTGTCATGTGAACGTCGACTACATGATACTTCACCATTTATGGGCCTAGGGAATGCATCGTGTATTTGGCTACTAATTGTGGGGTTGCTAGAGTGACAGAAAGCTAAACCCCCGATAGGAAACCATTGCACGAGGGAGCTTAGGATTTCGGAGTTTAAAGCCGTGGTTAGATTTATTTCTTAATTACTTTCTTTTACTTGCGGATGCTTGCAGGGGGTATAATCAAAAGTATGTATTAGTCTTGGATGGGACGGTACATTAGCATAGGTTCACCCACACAACACTTATCAAAACACTAAATATTATTCAGCGGCATGAAACAAAAGCACTTGACAGCAACCTCCCGTGTGTCCTCGAGAACGTTTGTTAATCATAAGTAAACCCACCAGCTTGTCCTTTGCTGAAGAAAGGATTGGGCCACTTACTGCAATTATTATTACTGCATTTTATTTACTCGCACTTTATTTATCTGCAATATCAAAAAACCTTACAAATTTATCTTTCAGTATTTACAGTTATTTCTTTATCGAAACTGTTTGTCAACACCTTCTTCTCCTTGTTGGGTTCGACACTCTTATTTATAGAAAGTACTATGATACACCCCCTATACTTGTGGGTCATCAATAGTCCCAAGTGAGATGTTTCGTATCACCACTTGGCTCGCCATAGATGCCCGAGACTCTCCAAGCATCCCCTGATTGCTCATCAATCCTTATATCAAGATAATTATTGTGAACCAAGGAAGAAGTTACATTAAGATTATTTTTCGAAAGCAGGATCAGACATCCTATTCTTCCATCACTCTCAGACAAAATCATATGATCAAAGCCCAATTTTCTTCTCAGATTTTCCGCCCTACCCTTATTCAGACGCGTCTCGGACAGAAAATGAACATATGATTTTATACGCACTTGAATAATCGCGAGCGCACGAACCACCGAGGATTTACACAACCCCCGGCAGTTTAGACTACCAATCCTCATTGCGCTCGGACAGGTTCCTCATGGGAACCCGCCGATCCTATTGAAGAGGAGATAGCTCCGTCCTTCTTTGCTTTCTTCGAGCGATTCAACAAACCTTGTAGCTCCAGCTGTGCCACAGGAAAAATTGCACCCTCAGCTGCGACACCTGTTGGAGATGCTAATCCCAATTCCCCTGTTTCTTCTTGGTCTCGATCCTCTCGTAGGTAATTATTCATATTTAACCTTCTCTTAGTTTTACCATCAAACATATCACCTTCTGACATCTCGCTGTCAGTTGGCTTCAGTGGGCTGCTCGCTGTATCTTTAAGAGGATCTTCATCCATCTGATCGCTAATCTTCAACGAGAGAGCATTGTATCTCCATCCGGGAGGGATGTCAGCCCGGCCAGGAGAATTACGCCCTCTCCCGAAACCACCCGCTCTACCCCTATCAGCATTAAGACCCCCCCACCCGATTACTAGGGGGACTCCTTCCACGCCAAATGTCCCAATCCTCTTTTAGCTATCCCCCTCCACTTCAAATTGTCCGCAGCATGTTTTCCAGTACCGCATTCGAGGTGAGTATGTCCAAACAACCCACAAGCACCGCATAATCTCGGAAGCTTTTCATATTTGATATGGTACGCTTCATGTTGACCACCTCTAGAGATTGACACCACCCGAGCTAGCACCTTCCGAACGTCAATTCTCACTTGAACCCTACATAGTTCCCCACCCCATTCACATTTGTTTCGACTGCCAGAACCTTACCGATCTTCTTTTCTGTCAGATTCGTGATCAATGCTACGTTGCGATATCCAACAGGGAGCTTGTGTATTTGGGTCCACATCGCTAGGTGATTAAGATCGATATTATCCGGATCAGACAACCCGTCATAGGGTTCTATCACCACAACACTTTGCATAAACAGCCAGGGACCCCCTTTGTCTACCTTCAACCAATCGCTTAGGCATGAACACTGTACCATGAACAAATTTGGTTCCAAAGTTGTGAAAATCACTTCCCTCGCATGACTCCAAGCGTTCCTCATGTGTTGTTCAAAGGTCTGCAGACTAAACGGATTTAGGGTATGAACCCTAGCCAGTGCCATCCACTTTATTCCCTCTTTCGGAATTTTATCAAAATCCTCAAGTACTAGGTCGTCAAGGTTTTCCTCCTCAATCCCCATCCTCTGCAGCAAATCCTCCACCGATTCCTTGCCCTTGCCCGCCGGATCAGTTGATCTGGACGCCGAGCTTGAATGTGAACGCGCTTGATCTGGACGTCGAGCTTGAATGTGAACGCGCTGCCATTGCGAGCGCGTAGACGAAAATCTCGATGCAATTAAGAACGCCCATGAAGCGGAGGTTCCTGTTCTTTAACCGATGCGTAGGCCGAGACACGATTAGAGCCCCACCCCGTCTTGATCTACGAGAGAACTCCACGCCGGCAGGTAGTCGCCGTGGAGGAAAGCAAAACCCTAGTCACCCTAGGAGCGCAAGGTCATATATGATGTAACACGAACTCTGAACTTATTCGTATATTGCGACAAACACTGCTTTAAAGACTTGTCTAAGAGTGGTGTGCTTTTCTTTGTTTTGTCAGTTGTCATATGATTATGATTTGGGAAACGTTACTTTTCCTCTAGAGGATCCACGTCACGTGATCCTCCGCTCTGCTCGCCCGCCGCGTGTCCCAGACCAAAGACAAATTGTGCTGGCCCCCCACACCTTATCTGCTCACGCGACTCCTCCTCCACACAATTCTCTCCGTCCAGCTAGCTTTTTTTGGCCCACCAAGCACTGCGAGTACGGATGCGGGTCTCCACTATCATTTTTTTTTGTGTTTCTCCAGCCAGCTGACACAGCAACATATGCTGCTACAATAGAATTTTTTGTTCGCTACAATTGGTCTCCAATTTTGCTATACAAATATAATTTGTTTGCTATCAGGTTTCCGGCGGGGAATCTCCGGCGATGTCATTTTTTTGTAACAATAACACAAAATATTTTTTGCTACAATTGTTATCCACATTTCTATAGTAGCGCAAAATGTTTGCTATAATATCTCCGGCGGTGTCTCCGAAGATGTCATTATTTTTTTTTCTACAATAGCAAATTTCGTTTTGCTACAATTGATGTTAAGATTTGTTATAGTAGTGCAAAGTGTTTGCTATAGTATCTCCGGCGAGTTCTCCGGCAAAGTTAGTTTTTCTATTTTTTTATGTCGAATTTTTTTTTTGCTACAGTAACACAAATTTCTTATTTCAATGAACTATTTTTTTCTCCAGAGTAGCAAAAGCGGGATTTGAGGGTATTTTTATAATTTGCTACAATAGTGTAAAATTCTTATTTTAATGAACCTTTTTTGCTGTAAATGTAGCAAAAAGGGATTAATGATTTGGTGGGACACGTGTCGACAGGAGGACCCGGAGGATTTTTCCCCGGAGGCCGAGATCCTCCGGGGGACGCCCAGCAGGTCCCTTATGATTTGCAGAGATGAGTTGTGAAGTGCCTCTGGTCTTCTATATAGCCTAGCCCAGCGATGATTCGTTCGGATCGGAAGGAGGCTTTAAATTGTCTTAGCCTAGAAACAGTAATTCGCGGCGAGGCACGAGGCATGATCGAGAACGTTCCTTGGGCTTGGACAGATACCCGTACATCCAGAAAACGTTCAGTTTCCTTTTTCTCTAAATGCTCCTAATAGTCCTATGTGAGGTGTGATCATGATTAATTAGCTGCCACATCATCTTTTGTGCTTATGTGGCATCTAAGTTACTAATGAAGTTACTCACACTGTGACCAGCCTAAGCGGTTTTTTTGCTAGCGGCTCACCTTTTTTATGTGGTCCAGTCGGTAAAAGACTTGAATAATCCTCACCCTCATGATTTGTGTTGTCGTAAAATGTAGCCGCATAGATGGCCTTTTATAATGGAAAACCCTCACAATCATCGGGGGATCCCAGTCCGCGTTCCTCCGCACGCAACGCTTGACGCGTGTCCGTCCCGGTGAGAGAAACGAGCGTGGGCCCAGCCCTAACCTTATCCCTTGACTCTGCTCAGCTAACCGGTCACCACTCGATTCCCCATCCCCATCCCTACCACCGCGCCTCTTCTGACGTTCGTCGCCGCCATCGTCGCGCCTTCGTTCCCCATGCCGGTCCCGCGGAGCTTCGTCGTGCGAGTTCCTGCTACTCCGGCGAGAAGGCGACCGAGACCGAGACCGCGCGCGGCGCGGGCCGCGTGACTCGAGGCGCGGCCCTGTGCCCGCTGAAGGACTCGACGGTGGAGCGGTGGCAACTGCTACCAACCGTAGCAAGTTGTGCTACCGGCTTCCGCCGCGTGTGCGCCGTCGATCTGTTGGCGCCCGAGGTCGCCGCCGCAGCGGGAAGCGGAGGCGAGGAGACGGCGGTGGCCGCGGTCGACCTCTACCCGGCCACAGGGGCGATGCTCCCTGGTGCAAATTTTTCCTCGTTTTGAGCAATTTTTCCTATGTTTTTGCTACACTACGGAGCAACTTTTTGTAAGGTTTATAGCATTTTTTTCTCGTTATTGGAGCAAATCGACAGACTTGTTGTAGCAAATTTCTTCCCCAAAAATCTTGATCTGGTGCAAATTTGATATGAGCAATTTTTTCTTTTTTTTGCTACAATGCGGAACAATTTTTTGTAAGGTTTTATAGCAATTTCTTCCCGTTTTTGAGCAAATCGGCAGAGTCGTTGTAGCAAATTCCTTCTCCAAATTCCTTGCTCTGGTGCAAAATGAGTTGTTTCGGCATCGAGTCAGTTGAGCATTTTTTCCTTTTTGTTTTGCTACTGATGGTCAAGAACAAACATTTTGGGATGCTCCAAGCTTTTGAAGCAACCGACGGCAAATCGACGAACGGCGATGCTCCATAGGGGCCAGCGGTGGTGCTACCGGCGACGAGCTGCTGGAGATGGGGACGGGAAGGAGCAGGGGGCTGCTGGAGCGTGGCCATGTTTTGGAGTGGGTGCTACCGAGCTGCTTATGCTCCTGCTGCAAGTGGTAGTCGGCGCCACCAGCGTAGCCGGCGTTGGAGCAAGCCGGCGAGGTCTCCACTGGAGCGCGGCCGGCGGGGACGATGGGTACGAGATGTAGGCGCGCTCATTGGCAGGCTTCGTATGTACTTTTTTTTCCGTAAACACGAGGAATTGCCGTGGAAGTAGGAAACAGAGGCTGAGGCACGTTGGACACGTGTCAAGCGGGGGAGGCGGGGGATCGGGAGTTCCGATCCCCCGGGGGACGCTCAGCAGTTCCCGTAATTGGATCCTAGTTAGGATTTAAAAGGGAGGCTTAGTCGCTGCCATGTGATCATGATGTTATGCGTTCAAGTCGTGTAAACACCCTCTTACAAAAAGACAGGGAAACGATGCGTACAAAAGATCCAAAGTGGTCGGACCCTTCCTTAAATCATGTGTAAGCGGGAGCCACGTGCACCGAGTTGCTCCTATCCTGCTTAGGAATCCTAGATGTGTACACTTGGATCCTAGCCTAGGTTTCTCTCATCCGATGTTTCTGTTTAACTTACCGTAAAGAAACCATAGGAAAAACACGGAAATATCAAAAATATATGAGTAACGACCTGATGGGTCTTGTTCAACATGGGTTTATCCGAGTTCAGTTACCGTGACAGGGTGGAAGCGCAGGTCCTTGTATTAGAAATATAAGAGTCGTGATAAGAGTTGTGAAGTGCCTCTGGTCATCTATATAGCCCAGCCCAGCACTGATTCGTTCGGATCGGAAGGAGGCTTTAAATTGGCTTAGCCTAGAAACACGTAATTGGCGGCCCATATAGGCACGAAGCATGCTCTAGAACGTTCCTTGGGCTTGGACAGATACCCGTACATCCAAAAACCGTTCATTTTCTTTTTTTCTCTAGAATGCTTCTATGTGAGGTGTGATCTCTCCATCACAGCTAAATTGTACGCACACCAAGGCACTTCTCTCGGCTTCCACTTCTCAACGTACGTCTTAGTAGCTCTCCTCGATCTTGATCGATGGCGATGGCCGCGCAACTGCTTCTGGAGGAGGCGCGGGCGCCGGAGTTCGCGGCGTGGCTGAAAGGCCTTCGGCGGCGGATTCACCAGCATCCGGAGCTGGCCTTCCAGGAGCACCGCACCTCCGCGCTCATCCGCGCCGAGCTCGACGCCCTCGCCGTCCCCTATGTCTGGCCCGTCGCGCGCACCGGCGTGGTCGCCACCATCGCCGGCGGTGCCGGCTCCGGCCCCGTGTTCGCGCTCCGGGCGGACATGGACGCGCTGCCTATCCAGGTCAGCCCGCCCGTCCTGACTAGTTTGTTAATTGCGCATGCAGAAAGAGAGAGACCATATAAAATAGAAAAATAATGTTAATCGTGATCACTATGACCCGGTTGAGCTGTCAATAATTGGTTATGTAGGCCGGCAGGAATCTTAATTAATTAACGCAAGTGGTGCTGTCATCTATATAGATTAGTGGAAATAATATCTGCCGGCTGTTCCCCGCGCCATTCGTTGTCATTTAGTTTTCCATGACACCATGGATCATTAGTTCATTGTTACTACAAAATAATTCCTGCTGCCCGGTAGCTAAAAGGATGTGTAAGATGAACTGGATGGCCTATAAAACTCGATAGAACAAGTAGTGGAGTCACTAAAAATGAACGGGTAGCCAAAAAAACATCTCCGGCAGCACACTTAAGAGTGGTATAATACAACATAATTTTTTAGCTAGACATCGAATTTTTTAATCCAGATAACCAAATACGGATATATATTCACCTCACTCTTACATAATTTAACCCGGTGTCGACTAATTGACATGCAGGAACTGGTAGAATGGGAATTCAAGAGCAAGGAAGATGGCAAGATGCATGCTTGTGGCCACGATGTTAATGTGGCCATGTTGCTGGGTGCCGCTAAGCTGCTTCAGGCCCACAAGAACGAATTCAAGGTGAATATACCCCCCCCCCCTCCTCTTATTTGGATGAAGATCTACCTTACATTGTCACTCGCTAGTTCTTTCCCAAAACAGAGGTATTTTCGGCCTCGTTATCGATCGATGCACCCAACCACAATGATAACATCATGCTTTATTTAAAATTTTGCTCATTTTCATGTTTCAAATATTTATAAAATATTATTCATCTAAAACTGTACATCGCTTAGCATAAATCTCGACGGCACAAGTTTTAAGTTTTTACTTCATCTAACTGCAATATATAGTCAGCATGCAGGTTATGAAAGGAAAAGATTACAGCTCAGTTACTATCCAAAAACAAAAGGTTACATTCCAATTACTATCCAAAAACAAAAGGTTACAACTCAATCGACTTACAAATAATTACACTGGTAGAAAATAGGCCTATAGTCCCGGTTCGCCAGGGCCAGTAGTCCCGGCCGCGCAACCGGGACTAGCTCTGCGCGACTAAAGACCCCCCCCTTTAGTCGCGCCTCTTACGAACCGCGGCTAAAGGCCCGGCCACGTGGGCGGGTGGCGGAGCCGGGGGGCGGAGGACCTTTAATCCCGGTTGGGCACATGAACCGGGACTAAACTTTATTTCGTAATTTCCTTAATTTATTTGGGTTTCTAATTATTTTTCACACCAATTTTTCTCTCCCTTTTTTTTCAGAATTTGTATTATTTGCTTAGTGTCTAACTACAATTATCTCTAGTCAAATTACTTACTCGTGGTCAAACTTCCCGCTCGGTCACCCATCCTCCCACTACTCTAGCACTAGCACGCTTAACTTCCGAGTTACATCCCGTCCCGCATCCAAGTGTTTTGCACACATGTATGTGATAGTAGTATCATATCAATCTTATTAACATGTTGGTCGATGCCACATTTCTTTATTGTTTGAATTTCAAATAAATCTTTAATAAAAAAAGTAATGATGTAATTAATAATTTTGAATAAATAAATAAACATTAACTTTTTAATTTGTATTATTTCTAAAAATACTATTAATATATCAAAATATTCAGAAAATAAAACTAATTCATTTTTAAATCTTAAAAAATACAAATAATATATCAAAAAATTAAGAAAATAGAACTCATTCATTTTAAAATCTTAAAAATACAAATAATATATCAAAAAATTAAGAAAAATAATACTAATTCATTTTTAAATCTTAAAAATACAAATAATATATCAAAAAATTAAGAAAAATAATACTAATTCATTTTAAAATCTTAAAAAGACCAGTAGGCTCTTCTATTATTTTTAGAATGAGTTCAAAAATGTATTTTGAAATAAATCCAACTGGATGAGTTCAAAAATGTATTTTAAAAATTAAGAAAAATAGAACTAAGACCCATGATCTTCTATTATTTTTCTTGATGTGTTTTTGTTTGTTTGTTTTGAAATGTGTGTTTGACATAATTTAGAAATAGTATAGCTAGGAATTAATATAGAAATAATATCCATTACACTTTGCAACACTTTGCAAATTTTTCCAAGTCATTTAAAACTAGGAAACAAAAATAGTTTTATGAACAACAAAAGACAAGTGATAAATCACAAGTAAAATACGAGTAGAGACAACACAATCATGAATAGAACACAATCATATCACATTCATAACATAGAGTCTTACGATCACACATAACACAAACATAAGTCTCACAATACGAGCTATGCTTCAAGAGAGCTACATACTAAGATATCCATTACATACTAAGATATCCATTACATGCATATATCGAACGCATACATCTATGGCTTCGTCGAGTAGATGCGAAACAACTCGTAGGAGACGTATGCATCTATGGCTGCATAGTTGACGTTGGTCCGGTCCAGTGGGGTCTTCGCCCTATACCTATGATTCTTGGAGGGGAAATGATACTTCATGGTTTCGTAGCCCTCGTGGATGAAGGCAGATGCCATGGGAGCCATCCCGGTCTTGGCCCCGTCCAAATCATCAAAATGGATAAGGTCCTGAAGATCAATGTAGTGATCTTCAGGTATCACAATACCCAAGCGCATAAACTTCTGATGGTCTTGCGTGATGTCAACGCTGGAGAAGTCATACCCCTTGTTGACAAGAAAATCAACAAGTGCCGGAGAATGCTTTGAACTACTGCAACAACAAAAATTTGATACGTGTTAGATATGTTGCAACACATGTATTCTTCAGATGCAAGAAACAAATCGAAGATGCAATATTGTACGTGTGCGTTACCTTGACCATTGGAAGACCAAAACGGCCTCCTTGAACGCAATCTGGATGACGACAACATCCGTTGATCCGCCGTATACTCAAGATCAAGCCCGAAGAACCGGTGTTCATCGGGAGAGGAGAAATAGAGATCGGTCAAATACTTAAGAGCACCGGGGAGCCTCTCGCAATTGTTGGTGTAGCACACGTCTAGACTCTTGCCGCATGGCGTGGCCACACGGAATCTCCTCCAAACTTCAGCCATGGTGCTTGGTGGAGGAAGATCGAAGAGAGGGGAAGAGAAGAGAAGAGAGAAGAAGAAACAGAGACTCGGGTGCGCACTGTAGCAATGGCGCCCTTCTGTCTCTCGCTAGCGAAATAAAAACCGCCGCGCGGGAGGCGAGCAGTTTGTATCTTTAGTCCCGGGTGGCCACGCCAACTGGGACTAAAGGACCATTAATCCCGGGTGGCCAGGCCAACCGGAATTAATGCCCTCCACGCGCCTCAACGCGCTTCCCAACCCGCGGCGCATGACCTTCTGTCGCGGGTCTCCTCCCGACCGGGACTAAAAGCCCTTTAGTCACGGTGCGCAACGTTTGGGGACTGATGGGGGCGTATGGAAGGCCTTTTTTCTACCAGTGTTATTTCCTCGGTGAACATTGCTAAATCGCGTTCGATCAAAATCTTCTCATCAGTTTTTACTTGGACGGATATGAATGTTTAGATTGTATGTTTGTACCATTGATTTGGAACTGTTTTATTCATCATTATTGTCTGGAAACAAACCGCCGAACATAAATGTTGTTAAACAGGCTCAATATAGATGTTGTGTGTTGATCGAAAAGCTTAGAAATGTCATTAACTAAAAAAAATCTTAAAGCACTTATGATCTATCCTATTGGCGTGTTCAACCACTCAGGGAACTGTGAAGCTTGTGTTCCAGCCAGCAGAGGAGAGTCATGGTGGCGGTTACTACATGCTCCAGGAAGGTGTCCTTGACGACGTCGAGGCGATCTTCGCAATGCACATTGGCACGGATCTGCCCGTGGGAACTATCGGCTCTAGGCCTGGGCCGTTCCTTGCCGGATCGGCCCGTTTCAAGGCAACTATCACGGGAAGGGCGGACATGGTGCACTGCCCCATGCCGCCGTCGACCCCGTTGTTACGCATCCTCCGCCATCCTCAACCTCCAGCAGGTTGTTTCTCGCGAGACCGATCCCCTCCAGGGTGCAGTAAGTATAGCTTTGACAACATTGCAATGTCCATCGACTGTTACTTTTAGTTTTTTACATCTATTGAAATATGGTAAATCAGCAATGTGGTTGTACGTTTTGAATAATGCAGGTGATTTCAGTGACCTTCATCAAAGGAGGTGAGACTTTCAATGTCATTCCAGAATCTGTGACGTTGGGTGGTACCTTTAGAAGCATGACCACAGATGGATTATCCTATCTCAAAAGGAGAATCGGAGAGGTAGTTAGGCATATAAAATAAGCACATAAGATTAATTGATGGCTTCACATTTGGGTACTGCTGATGTAAATTTTACTTCTTGAAAAAGATACTCTACTTCTAACAAACATATATATTGTGTCAGATCATCACGGGACAAGCGACGGTGGGGCGGTGCACAGCAACCATAGACTTCATGGAGGAAGAGCTTCGTCCGTACCCAGCCACCGTGAATGATGAAGAAATGTATGCACATGCCAAGATGGTGGCAGAGGGCTTGCTCGGAGCGACAAATGTGAGGTTGTGCCCCCAGGTTATGGGGGCGGAAGACTTTGGTTTCTATGCACAGAAAATTCCTGCTGCCTTCTTCTTCATTGGTGTCCACGGTGGAGGTGATATGAGCCATGGTGTACACACTCCACACCTAGTTGTCGATGAGGACGCCATCCCTATCGGGGCCGCCATGCATGCTGCCGTAGCCAGCAAGTTTCTTAACAAGCAATAGCATATCATGGCTCCTCCCCTCTCTTGATTTCTCTATATGCATGTATGGCCATTACAAAAACCATTCACCTTAAACTGTTCAGTTTGCACATCCTATGCCTTTTTCTAAAATTGATAGTTGACGATACCTATATAAGGCGTTGGCTGCACGCCAGGATCTAGCCTTTGCTTTGGGTACAAGTCGTTGCTCTAAATATTTGCTACTTTCATTTTCTTCTTCTGAAATTAAACATAGGGTAGATAAGTTAGGCATTTCACCAGGGAAAACAATGGAACAAACTTTCCTTCAATTTCGAGTATGATGGAGTAGGAGAATTCTAGAGCAGTTGTTTTCCTTACAAATAATGTCTCAACCTTGAATGCTAATAATGATAGTAGTATTGTAATGCAGAGGGCATCAAATCTGTGTGAGGATCTTCAACAAGATGTAGGTGAGTTAGTTGGTGATCATACAGATCTTACACCACGTCGTCCTACAGTTAATAGTAACCGTAAGAACAATGTTGCAGTTTTATGAAAATCAAGAAGGAGTGCCAGACTTAAGTTATTTAAAAAGTAAAATGGGAGGCATGATTTGGAATAATGATGGGTTTGGTGATCATGCAAAACATGTAGCTGTTAATGAATTTGTGAAGGGGCATAACTTAGACTTTGTTGCTTTAGTAGAAACCGGGAGATCTTCTTTTGCCACATATTTCCTTCAATTCTTATCTGGGGGCAGGGACTTTACGTGGTTCGTTTTTGACACCCCCATCATGGTCGTTCGGGAGGGGTGTTGGTTGGCTTCAGTAATACATCACTTTTGGCACAAATTGTTCTGTCGGGAGACTTTTGTGCTTAATTTCATGTTAAGACCAAAGTAGATGGGTTCATTTGGGCTCTTGTGGTGGCTTACGGGGCAGCACAAGATTCCAAGAAACCCGAGTTTTTAGCTGAGCTGGTCCGGATTTGTGATAATGAATCATTACCAATGTTGATTGGCGGTGATTTTAATACCATACAACGTGAGGAGGAAAATAATAACGCCAACTTCAATGTGCATTGGATGCTTATTTTTAATGCTATTATTAAGAGTTTGGATTTAAATGAGCTAAGACTCTCGGGGCATCAATATACATGGATTGGTAAGAGAGAGGTTCCAACATACAAAAAGTTGAACTGTTTTCTTGCAAGCATAGATGGGATCATAAATACCCTCTGGTCATAGTACTTGCTCTGTCCAGATCGATTTTGAGGCATACACCCCTTCTTTTGGACTCGGGGGGGTACGTGCTTACTTAGGCAGTAAAAGACAATTTTCACTTGAACTTTCATAGATGCTCCAAAAAGGTTTTTATGAAATGATCCAACGAGAATGGATATCGGTATTGGTGTATGTAGAAAATTTTCCGTCCTACGTAGCACACAGAATCTACTATCGAGGTATGGGCAAGGTTAGATCTGATCGTTACCGACATGGAGCGCGGAAGTGGTGTCAATGATGATGCCGATGAAGCCTGATGAAGAGTCTCATGGCTAAGCCCAATGGTGGGACTGTTGTCGACTCCCTGTATCGTGCCTTCTGGATCCAGCACAGTGAGGGTATCACGTGCTATCACTTTGATAGTTTGCACACGTACGTCCGTCAAAGTCCGGCAGCGCTTCGCCGTCCAGGGCTAATCGTTACCGGTCACCATTGAGGCGGAGAGAACCCAATTCATGAGAGAGAGAGAGAGAGATATTAGAGCTAGGTCTAATCATTACACGATGAACATCTCCTAATTAGAATAGGCTCTAAACCAATTAGAGTGTCTCTAATGAGAAGTTCTAATCCAATTAGAAGTATTCTAATTAGAGTCTCTAATTTTATTAGAGAGGTTCTAATTAGAGGCTCTAATTCAAAGGATTTCTAATAAGATCTTTAATCTTGAGTGAGAGAGAGAGAGAGAGAATAGCACAAAGGCTAAAAGTTGTCTCTCAACAATGAGAAGGGGGTGGGATTATATAGTGGGTCATGGGAGGGGACCTGTCAAAGGGACCTCACTCAAATAAATTCGGGAAAAATCCTACGGAAAGCTAGTGCATTTTGTGAGACCGTGGTTCCCACCTTGCATTCCCTAAAATTAGGTTATGCCCATATGGGAAAACCTGCCCCCCTTCGGCACTGCTTCCATATAAGCAAAATCCCTCGGAACCACGTTACCCATATGGATAAAATCATCGATAATATCTTAACGATGTTAGAAACACATTTTTAACATCCCGAGACATCTCATGTCCTCAGTCATCTATCAGAATAATAATTCTATCACGCCAGAAACATCTGGATGATATCCGCTCTTTCTCCGGACCATCCAATGTGAACAAAAGACTATGATGACTTAAGTGTATGACCCTCTACAGGTTCCATGACAAGTAGACATGATTAGGAAACTCCTTTCCTAATCAATAATCAATATCGGGACCATGGACGTCCATATTGATTCCTATGAGTTATATGAAGAAAACTGCTGAACCTGTTGGTTTACTAAGTTTGTTCCCATTACTTCACGATACCAATCAATACCTCGGGACGAGATAAACAAGAGTACCATGATTGTACTCTTTAATCACCTTCTACACGGGCATTCAACTAGTCTATCTTACAATGTGCAGATGGCACTATATTATTTCATGGAGAACGATATTCAAAAAGGAGTTATATGAAATTAATTCTATATATCTTGGAGCATCTTTCGGGGCTCAAAATATTTTTTCACAAAAGTGAGGTCTTTTGTTTTGGCAAGGCCCTAGAGGTGGAGGATCAGTATATGCAATTTTTTTGTTGCGAATCGGGTTCCTTACCTTTTAATTATCTTCGGGTTCTAATCCACTTTAGAAAGCTTCGGAATTCTGAGTGGCATCCAGTTGAGTGTCATTTTGAGGGCAAGCTTGGATGTTGGAAAGGAATATTGATGTTCTACGGGGACGTCTATGTCCTTGTTAATTCAGTGTTAACAAGTCTGCCCATCTTCATGCTTTCATTTCTGGAAATTCCAATAGGTGTCAGGAAAAGGCTAGATTTTTATAGATCTCATTTTTTCTGGCAGAGTGATTAGAAAAAAACGGAAGTGCATGTTAACTAAAGGGAACATCATATGTAGACCAAAGGATCAAGGGGGGTGGAAGTGCTTGAGTTAAATAATAAATGTTTACTCTGTAAGTGGTTGTTTAAACTATTGAATGAGGAAGGTGTTTGGCAGGAGTTGTTACGGAAAAAATACCTTCATACTAAAACTCTAGCTCAAGTAGAGGCACAACCAACAGGCTCCCCTTTTGGAAGGGGCTCATGAGAGTCAAGGATGATTTATTTCATAGAGGTTACTCTAAAATGGGTAATGGAGAAACTACTAGGTTTTGAGAAGACACTTGGTTGTGAAATTATCTTCTAAAAGATGAATATCCCGTTTTATAGTGCAACAAAAAAATGTTTTGGTTCATGATGTATTCCACAATGTGCCTCCTTAAACTTAGGCTTTTGAATGACACTTGTAGGGAATAGATGGGAAATGTGGTCTCATTTATGCATGAAGCTAGCTCAAAATGGTCTGTTCACTGTAAAATATATGTATAACGATTTTTGTATATAGAAATGGGAGCCTGGGCCCCGGCCTCTGCATCAAAGCGATGCACACAGCCGGATTTTATTAAATGATAGAAAGAAACATCCAGAGTTCAAATGTAATACAGTCATGGATCGGATAAAGTGGCCACGTAAATAAGCCACACAAACATCGACGAATTACACATCAATTCGCCTATAATTAAGCCATCTAGCCTGGCTGTAGATAGCCCGAACGATCGCCATCAGTCCAGCACAGCCTTAATCCATAAATCCGCGCTGATCCACGGGGAGAAGGAAAGCCCACATCTGGATAAAATAGACCGCCTTGTTTACAACCTCCAATAAATGAGTGTTCGTTTGTTTGTTAAAAACCACGTCATTGCGACAATTCCGAATCGCCCAAATGAAAGCAGCCGCACCAATTCGTATTCGTGCTTTTTGCTGGAACGCGTAGAGATAAACGAAAACTTTTCTACGCGGTGCTTCCAAGATCTTAGCCGAGGTAGAAGGCCACGGGTATTACCACTAGACGCGCAGGTGCGAATTATCGATGCAGCGCGTCGGGGCAGTATAGTCCCACGATCCGATCCAGCCGATCCAATCCTGTGATCATCGAATGTTGAGCGTACAACAGCTCTGCCGGTATCCACACGTACGAGGAAGAGCTCTGACGGCGGACTGCTAGGTCCGGTGCAACGACTGGACTGAGTGGGGCCAGGGTTCCAATGCATGGGAGTGGACTAACGGGCCCGCTGGGCAACCTGCGCCCCTCTTTATATAGCGAATGGTAGTGGGCTTCACAACATTTGTGGTCCATTCCCTCTGTGAGTCCGACTCACAAAATCAGTCCATTTCCGGTTCGGGTCCAACCCGACCAATACATTTGCTCCCGCTCTTAAGTGTGTGACCCTGCAGACTCATGGCGACTTGGACACGATTGGAGTCTGACTCCCAATTGATCAATCGGTAGCGGCTCCTAGCAGAACGTGCCGATTCCCAAGTCCCATTGAGTCACGACGACATACCTTCAATGTGATATTCATCTTAGTCCTGTTTGCCTCACGATATAACTTGTCGAACTATAGGCGATTTATCGTCATCCCTTAAATAGTTCAACTCTCTTCTCGGTCTGATATATGATTCATCTGACTAACTCTTAGTCAACAGACTTAGTTAACACTTAACTGAGTTGCGCATGGCCATGCTTCTGGAATCATGTCACTCGAGAGGGCCCAGAGAATATCTCTTCATTAGGAGCGGCAAAATCCCATCTTGATTATCCACATCATGCAGCTTGCTTCTCATTTGACCCAAACTCTGCCTTTATAGCTGCCTTGTCACATAACAGCGTTTGACAGAACCTAAGTCGGTGATCCACAACGGATTGTGCGACAACTCAAGTCTAAGGATTACATTGATTGAGACATGCAAATGACGACTTGCTCGTTGCATCTCAATATGGGTCAGTCCTACTTGCTAAACTCTTTAGCCAAGTCCGTGAATGTTGGAATGGCATCACCATGCCCATGACAAGTGGAACCGTGTCATCAGCCAACACTCACATTAGTCTAGGGTGTGTGTCCGTCACAACCTCAACGACCAAGGACAATTAGTATGAACAACATGAATACATAGTTCCACAACCGAATCACATATTCAATGACATATATCAGATGTTCAAACCAAAGGACAACTTAATAACTTTATGGATACAATGGGAATCACATCATACATGATTGCCTCCAGGGCACATTCCCAACAGTCTCCCACTTGCACTAGAGTCAATCATCTTGGCATCATATGCCTAGGCATCTAATGCCCTTGCCTCATGTGCGCCTCGTTCTTAGGCTGTGGTAGCGCCTTTGTCAACGGATCTGCAATATTTGCATCCGTGTGTACTTTGCATAACTTGATATCATCTTGTTCGACAAACTTGAGAATGAGGTGATAACGCATGAGTATATGTTTGTTCTTCTGGTGTTGTCTAGGTTCCTTGGTTTGAGCGATAGCACCATTGTTGTCACAATATACGTCCAAAGGATTGGACGCGCCCTGAACCACACCAAGATCTATCAGGAGATTTCTGATCAAACAGCTTCCTTTGCTGCCTCCGAGGCAACAATATACTCAGCTCTGTTGTAGATGCAGACACTGTATCTTGCTTGGAACTCTTCCAGCTCACAGCTCATCCGTTCATTACGAA
Source organism: Alopecurus myosuroides (assembly GCA_028641055.1). Taxonomy (NCBI): domain Eukaryota; kingdom Viridiplantae; phylum Streptophyta; class Magnoliopsida; order Poales; family Poaceae; genus Alopecurus; species Alopecurus myosuroides. The sequence continues at coordinate 27,008 of JAPCYS010001589.1, forward strand.
ACGTATCAGATTGCGAATCGAGAATGTCTGAGATCTCGCATTATCGTAACCTTTTACACTGAATCACCTCCATAAACTAGGAATATTTCTTAGTCCTTCTGAAGTTCTTAAGGATGTTTTTAACCGCTGCCAAGTGGGCTTTGCCAGGGTCAGCCTGGTATCTACTCGTAACACTCAGAGCATAGGAAACATCTGGCCTAGTACAAATCATGGCATACATGATGGATCCAATTGCCGAAGAATACGGGATCACACTCATCCTACTTCGCTCATCAGTCGTCGAAGGACACTGAGTCTTGCTAAGTTTTATGCCGTGGGACATCGGTAAGAATCCCTTCTTGGACTCTTCCATTTTGAATTTCTTCAAAACTTTGTCCAGATATGTACTCTGACTCAATCCAATGAGCCGCCTTGATCTATCTCTATAGATCCCGATTCCTAATATGTAAGTCGCCTCACCCAAATCCTTCATTGAGAAACTCCTTTCCAATGACTTTTTGGTTTCTTGCAACATCATGACATCATTTCCAATTAGTAATATGTTGTCCACATATAAGATTAGAAAATTTAATTTGCTCCCGCTAAACTTCTTGTATAACAAGAATCATGATCGCTCTTGATGAAGCCAAACGATTTGACTACCTCATCAAAGCGAATGTTCCAACTCCGAGATGCTTGATTCAACCCATAAATGGATTTCTGAAATTTGCATACCTAGCTAGATCGACAAAACCTTCGGGATGTATCATATACACGTCCTCAGTTAAATTTCCATTAAGGAAAGCCGTCTTGACATCCATCTGCCATATCTCATAGTCTAAATAGGCTGCTATGGCTAACATAATCCGAACTGACTTAAGCATCGCTACGGGCGAGAAGGTCTCGTCGTAGTCAACTCCTTGAACTTGTCGGAACCCCTTTGCGACAAGTCGTGCTTTATAGACGCAAAATATTTCCATCCATATCAGTTTTCATCTTAAAGACCCATTTCAACTCGACGGGTCTTGCACCGTCAGGCAGATCAACCAAATTCCAAACTTGGTTTTCATCCATGGACTTTAACTCGGATCTCATGGCTCCAAGCCATGACTCGGAATCAGATCCCACCATCGCTTTCGAATAAGTTGCCGGCTCATTACTGTCTAACAGTAAAATATCACGAGCATTTTGTAATCTGGCAGATCTCCGTGGTTCAGGTGTTGTTACCGGTGTAGGTACCACGACTGGCTCAGCCTCCAAGGCCCTTGCCGACTCGCTCCTAGCCGGTTCCTCTCGAACTTCTTCGAGATGCACTGTGCTCCCACTTACTCCCTGACTGAGAAACTCTTTCTCAAGGAAGACACCATTCAAAGCGACAAACAATTTGCCCTCTTCCCGGTTGTAGAAGTAGTACCCCAAGGTTTCCCTCGGATACCCCACAAAATACACTTCTTCGACTTGGGCGTGAGCTTGTCCGACTGAAGTCGCTTGACAAATGCTTCACAACCCCAAATCTTAAGAAAAGACAAACTTGGCCTTTTGCCGGTCCACATCTCATGTGGTGTCTTCTCTACTGACTTTGATGGTACTCTGTTTAGTGTGAACGTTGCAGTTTCTAGATAATAACCCCAAAATGATAAAGGTAGATCTGTCTGACTCATCATTCATCGTACCATGTCCAACAAGGTCCGATTTCTCCGTTCCGATACACCGTTTCTCTGTGGTGTACCCGGCGGAGTGAGTTGAGGAACTATTCCACAACTCTTTAGATGGTCATCAAACTCATGGCTCATGTACTCGCCTCCACGGTCCGACCGTAGAAACTTTATTTTCTTGCAGAGTTGATTTTATACCTCACTCTAGAATTCCTTGAATTTCTCAAAGGCTTCTGACTTATGTTTCATTAAATAGATATATCAATGCCTACTCAAATCATCAGTGAAGGTAATAAAGTACTCATAACCACCTCTAGCTGTCGTGCTCATTGGACCACGTACATCACTATGTATTAGTTCCAACAAGTCGGACGCCCTTTCACAACTTGTTGCAAAACGTGTCTTGGTCATTTTGCCTAATAGGCATGATTCACATGTCTCAAAAGACTCTAAGTCGAACGAAGTTAGAAGTCCATCATCATGGAGCTTCTTCATGCGCTTCCAACTTATATGACCAAGCTGACAGTGCTAAAAGTAAGTCATATTCAGATCATTTGGTTTCAACCTTTTAACATTTATGTTATAGACCGATTCACTATCAAGATTCAAAATAAATAACCCGTTCTGAACGGGTGCAAAGCCATGAAACATATCTTTCAAATATAAAGAACAACCATTATTCTTAATATTCGACTCATAGCCTTGTCTCATCAAACATGAGGCGGAAATAATGTTTCGACTAAGCACTGGAACATAATAACAACTATTTAGTTCTATTAAAAATCTTGAAGGTAAATGAAGTTGCATCGTGCCGACTTCCAACGCAGCGACTCTTGCCTTGTTGCCGCCTCGAATATCAACTTCTCCTCTTGCCATGCATGCTCCTAGTTCTTACCAGTCCCTGCAACGAGTTGCAGATGTAAATAACTGATCGGTATCATATACCCAAGAACTGTTAGGTGCATCAGCAAGATAAATGTCTATAACATTTCACACAAGCGTACCTAAGTTGGAAGTCACACCTCCACTCTTGGCTCTGTCAGCCAAATACTTGGTGCAGTTCCTCTTCCAGTGCCATCCTGCTTGCAATAGAAGCAATTGGCTCCAGCTGTAGGAGAAGGCTTAGTATTTGAGGAAGCGCTCTGGACAGGGCCATGGGCATTTCCTCCTGACTTAACCTTCTTCTTATTCCAAGAACTCTTCTTGAACTTAGACTTTTTTCTGCACAATCAACACTTGACTGGCGCCTTTCTTGATATCAGCCTCTGCCGTTTTGAGCATCCCATGTAATTCAGTGATACTCTTATCCATACCATGCATATGGTAGTTCGAGATGAACGGACCATACGCACTAGGAAGAGAGTTCAGAATTATATCAGTAGCAAACTCTTCGTTGATTGGGAAGACCAGCCGATCCAGAGACTGTATGTAACCAATCATCTTCATTACATGCGGACTCAGTGGATCGCCGTCTTTCAGCTTACAACCCAGCAAAGCTTGAGATACTTGATACCTCTCGGTCTTTGCCTGAGACTGGAACATACTTTCGAGGCTTTCGATCATATCGTAGGCCTCAACATTCTCGAACTACTGCTGCAAGTCCGGTTCCATGTGAGCAAGCATAAGACATTTAATTTCCGTAGACTCATCTTTAGTCTTACGGTAGGCATTCATGACTGCGACAGTCGCATCATCATCAGGCTCTTCTGGAAGTGGAGTTTCTAGAACATGTTCTTTCTTGTCATGCTTGAGGACTATCCTCGGATTACGATACCAGTTGGTGAAATTAGTTCCATTAAGCTTATATTTCTCTAGGATTGACCTCAACGCAAAAGTGGACAACTAAGGAAGGTTGCTAGGTGCCATTGATCTAGAACAGAAAATATGCAAAACACTTAAGACATGTATTCATAAAAGAGCAGGCATATTAAACGCTTTAATACTTATGCTCCTACTAGAACCAACACCCCTCCGATGGTTGCTAAGTGATTCAAGATCCTAAATAAGCAAGCCGACTAGTGAGCTTTAGGATCACCGCTAGCCGTCAAGTGATCTAGGTAGGCAACACCTTGCCAATCGTATCCAATACAACTCCTGTTAGTTGGGTGGCATCACATGCCCCGGCTCCCAACCTACCTCGCCCCGAGCCCCACAACAGTTGTGATGGACTCGTCTAGATTACCAAGTGCTTCCGCTGTAAGAGTCCGACTCAAACCCACCTAATCGGAAAGAATTGGTAGCACCTCAATTTTATGAGCCCACTATCAAGAATGTCCGACTTGTGATGGTGCAGCACTGGCGGTGCGACTGACTAGACCTTCCGAACATCTGCATTCCGAACATGGATTTCTTCATCGGATAAAACGATTTTACCCAAATCTGATCCGTATTCCAATTCGATCAAACTCTTTGATCTTCGAACACCGCAACTGGATTTATGTGTCACGGTATACCCCGATGGCGGAAACCGACCGGTAGGGGTAAGTTGTTTCACGACCTTAGCAGTATGATCACAGATAGGCGGAAACATGATCATCCATTAACCCCGAGTACGATTGATCCAATCAACCTTGTACAAAACCGATCTATCTCATAGAACGACCACCAAAACAACACTTAGATCCAATCTAATGCTAACTACATATCACATATGTACGGATCTCGGGCCTAATACCAGAAGCTACCGCTCTGATACCACTGTTGGAACGCGTAGACATAACCGAAAACTTTTCTACGCGGTGCTTCCAAGATCTTAGCCGAGGTAGAAGGCCACGAGTATTACCACTAGACGCGCAGGTGCGGATTATCGAGGCAGCGCGTCGGGGCAGTGTAGTCACACGATCCGATCCAGCCGATCCAATCCCGCGATCGTCGAAGTGCTGAACATACAGCACCTCTGCCGGTATCCACACGTACGAGGAGGAGCTCCGACGGCGAACTGCAAGGTCCGGTGCGACGACTGGACTGAGTGAGGCTAGGGTTCCCAACGCATGGGAGTGGACTAACGTTCCCGCCGGGCAACCTGCGCCCCTCTTTATATAGCGAATGGTAGTGGGCTTCACAACATTTGTGGCCCATTCCCTCCGTGAGTCCGACTCACAAAATCAGTCCATTTCCGGTTTGGGTCCAACCTGACCAATACATTTGCTCCCGCTCTTAAGTGTGTGACCCTGCAGGCTCATGGCGACTTGGACACGATTGGAGTCTGACTACTAATCGATCAATCGGTATTGGCTCCTAGATAAACCTGTCGATTCCCAAGTCCCATTGAGTCATGACGACATACCTTTCAATGTGATATTCATCTTAGTCCTTTTTTCCTCACGATATACCTTGTCGAACTATAGGCGATTTATCGTCATCCCTTGAATAGTTCAACTCTCTTCTCGGTCCATGATATATGATTCATCTGACTAACTCTTAGTCAACAGACTCAGTTAACACTTAACTGAGTTGCGCATGGCCATGCTTCTGGAATCATATCACTCGAGAGGGACCACAGAATATCTCACCATTAGGAGCGGAAAAATCCCATCTTGATTATCCACATCACGCAGCTTGCTTCTCAGTCAACCCGAACTCTGCCTTTATAGCTGCCTTGTCACAGAACAACGTTTGACAGAACCTAAGTCGGTGATCCACAACTCGGATTGTGCGACAACCTTAGGTCTAAGGATTACATTGATTGAGACATGCAAATGACGACTTGCTCGTTGCATCTCAATATGGGTCAGTCCTACTTGCTAAACTCTTTAGCCAAGTCCGTGAATGTTGGAATGACATCACCATGCCCATGACAAGTGGAACCGTGTCATCAGCCAACACTCACATTAGTCTAGGGTGTGTGTCCAGCACAACCTTAACGACCAAGGACAATTAGTATGAACAACATGAATACATAGTTCCACAATCGAATCACATATTCAATGACATATATCAGATGTTCAAACCAAAGGACAGCTTAATAACTTAATGAATACATTGGGAATCACATCATACATGATTGCCTCTAGGGCACATTCCCAACACTTTTGTTTTCCTATCTATGCCATTTAACCAGTTACCAAACATATTCGCAATGCTAGTAGGTGGATAAATGCTATAGGTAAAGTGTATCAGATGCCAAATATCACGGGCAAAAGGGCATGTTATAAAGAGGTGTTCTACAGACTCATCTGTATCGCAAAAAACACATTTTTTACAACCATGCCAGTTTCTCTTAATCAAATTGTCTTTAGTGAGAATAACTTTTCTGTTAAGGAACCATAAAAAGATCTTAATCTTCAATGGCACCTTTAATTTCCACAAGTATTTTCGCAAAAATCTTTTGGATCCGTGCATCAAGTCAGCATAGTACGATTTAACGGAAAACGACCCATCCATTGTAAGTTTCCAACGAAACACATCTCTATCACTTGTTAGTGAAACTCCCATAAACTTTTCCACCAAATGCAACCAACGATCCCTTCTGTGTCCAACCATACTCCTATGAAACCGAATGTCTAGAGGATTATGAGCTAACACATCTGCAACCATAACATGTTTATGTGAGACGATATTATACAGCGATGGATAGTATTGTGATAACGGTTCATCACCTAACCATGTATCTTCCCAAAACCGCACCTGCTGACCGTTCCCTAAAGAGAATTTGCCACGTGAAAAGAATTCATTCTTAACTCTTATTAATCCTTTCCAGAATGGTGAGTCCGATGTTTTACTCTCTACTTGAGATAACTTTTTATCCCCTAGATATTTATTAGAGAGCAGCTCTTGCCACACCCCCTCTTCAGTTAAAATTTTGAAGAACCACTTACTTAACAAACATATATTTTTAATTTGTAAAACTTCAATCCCTAAGCCTCCTTGATCCTTCGGACGGCATACAATATTCCATTTTGTTAGGCGGTATTTCCTCTTTTTCACATCACTTTGCCAAAAAAATCTCGATCGATAGAAATCCAATCGTTTCCTAACCCCAACGGGAATTTCAAAGAAGGACAACAGAAACATAGGTAAACTAGATAGGACAGAGTTAATCAAAACGAGGCGGTCACCATAAGATAACAATTTGCCTATCCAAGAACTGAGTTTCCTATCAAACCTGTCCTCAATCGGTTTCCACTCTTTATTAAGAAGTTTTCTATGGTGAATTGGTATGCCTAGGTACTTAAAAGGTAAACTACCTACCTCATAGCCAAAGATATTACGGAATCATCTTGGGCATCCTTAGCTTTACCAAAACAAAAGATCTCACTTTTATGGAAGTTAATTTTAAGACCTGACACAAGCTCAAACATCGCAAGTATAAGCTTCATATTCAGGGCCTTTTGCACATCATCTTCCATGAAAATAATCGTATCGTCAGCATATTAAAGGATGGATACCCCTCCTTCGACAAGGTGTGGTATCAACCCTCCTACTTGACCATCCTCCTTAGCTCAATATATGAGGATAGCCAACATATCCGCTACAAGGTTAAAAAGAATAGGTGACAACGGATCACCTTGTCTAAGTCCTTTTATCGTTTGAAAATAATAACCGATATCATCATTAACTTTAATTCCGACACTTCCCCCTTGAACAAAACGAGCAATCCATTCGCACCAAATTGGTGAAAACCCTTTCATTCTTAACACTTGCTGCAGAAAAGACCAATTCACCTTGTCATATGCTTTTTCGATATCAATTTTAAACAAAACCCCGTCCAAATTTTTCCTTTTCAGCTCATGGATAGTTTCATGTAGGACCACTACCCCCTCCAGAATATTTCTACCGGGTAGAAATGCTGATTGAGTTGGTCGGATAACTCTACTCGCAATAGAGGTTACCATATTAGTACGTACTTTGGTGAAAATTTTAAAACTAAAATTGAGTAAAAAAAATGGGCATATATTGCTCAATGCGACTCGCATCCTCCCTCTTTGGAAGAAACGTAATAACCCCAAAGTTTAGGTTATATAATGGTAAATCTCCATCATAAAGCTGAGCAAACATAGCCATCAAATCAAGGTTAATCACATCCCAAAATTTCTGATAAAATTCAGCGAGAAACCCATCCGGACCTGGAGCCTTGTTGTGTTCCATTTGAGAAATAGCTTCGAACACCTCCTTTTCCGTAAACAGAGATGTAAGAATACGGTTTTCCTCTTGTGATATCTGAGGCATGTCATCCGTCATATCCTCTACTAAAGAAACATTACTCGGCGGCGGTGCCCCGAATAATTTCTTGTAATACTCTGAGATAAAATTCCGCAGGTTTAAATCACCTATAATAGTACCTTCATCCTGCTCTAATTGGAAAATTCTTTTTTTCCTATGCTTGCCATTTGCAATCAGGTGGAAATATTTCGTGTTACTTCCCCCTTCTTGTATATGTTTAACTTTTACTCGTTGCGCCCATTTGGATTCCTCATCCCGTTTTAATTTTCTTAGGTATTCATCAGCCTCCTTTTTTGCAGCCCGTTCGACCACAGTTAAAGGGGTCGATTCCGCCTTAATATCTAACATATCAATGAGGGCTGTTAATTTATCTTTCAGTTTCCTGTATTCACCGCTTTGGTTTTTCGCCCAACCATGCAAAAATTGTCTCAAATGCCTTATTTTATTTTGCTACTTCTCAACCGGGTTTTTGCCAGAATTAACCGACATCCATTCTTTACGCACTAACTCATAAAAACCTTATTGACGTATCCAAGAGAGTTCAAATGAGCAGTGACTCTTGTTTCCGACATGTGCCTGAACCCCAGAATCCAAAAGCAGTGGTGTGTGATCTGACCCCGTACGAGTCAAACAAGCACCGAAACAAGAGGATATTTCTTCTCCCATTCAATGTTATTAAGAAAACGATCTAGTTTTTCATATGTTGGATTATCACCCCAACTGGCCCAGGTAAATTGTCTTCCAGATAAAGTAATTTCTTTCAAATCTAAACTCTCAATGATGGCATTAAAAATGAACGGCCATCTCGCATTAAAGTTATCATTACTTTTTTCTTCCTGACACCGAAAAATGTTGAAATCCCCCCTATCAAGATCAGCAGTGTTTCGTTATCACAAATACGGACTAACTCTGCAAGGAAATCAGGTTTCTTTGAGTCTCGTGTAGCCCCGTAGACTATGACAAATGCCCATACAAAATCATCCGCTTTAGTCTTAACATGGAACTTGAGACAGAAATCTCTAGAGACAACGGTTTGTGCTGAAAGAGTATTGTTATTGAAACCAACTAGCATCCCACCAGAACGACCATGTGGGGGTAGACAAAACCACGTAAAGTCTCTAACCCCAGCAAGAAAATCCAAAAAATGTGTAGTGACAGAAGATCTACCCGTTTCGATTAACGCAATAAAATCGAGATTATGATCTTTAATAAATTCATGAACCACTAAATGTTTCGCATGATCACCAAAACCATTGCTATTCCAAATTAGACATCTCATCTCACTTCTTAAATTGTTTTATTCTAGAACTTCTCCTAGGTTTAGATAGATTGTCCATACTCTTTTTGCGGTTACGTTTAACCGTCTTAGAGAGCGTTAGATAATCCGTTTGATCATCCTCATGCTCAACATCATCATCTCGAAGATCCTCCCTAAGATTGGATGCTTTCGTAAGAGCCAGAGTGGGAATCCAAAAGATCATTGTCTAACTTGTCATTCAAATTGTTCTTTAGAAAAATAATTGATCTAACCCTTTCCCGTTCTAGCATACCGGAGATAAAAGAATTAATCTGTTGCTTATTCTTCCCTAACGACACCCCTAGCTTATCGGCTCGCGATTTAATTTCAGAATTAGAGAATGATAGTAACGAAAGATCAACGGAAACAGTATTACCTTTAGGAAACGCCGAATCCTTGCACTGCGCAAGGGCCATAGCTCGCAGCTCCTGAGGAAGATCTGCATCCGGCTTTGCCCGCAAGCGTGCACTAGAGCGGATCTCCATATCACCCGCGGAGATACCCCCATACGCCATCATCGCAGCCAATGATGGTCGCGATGGTGTAGCCAACACCGCTGCCAACCCCAACCCGCTTGGTTGAGGTGAGCAGTGCTCGGCCACCATAGAAGCAGCCCCTGTCGAGGCAGTCACCGTCGAAGCAGCCCCCAGCACCCCACCCCTCCCCCCCCCACCCGACCCGCCAGGTCGAGTGTAGGGAACCACCGGTGAGGCAGTCATCGTCGAAGCAGCCACCGGTACCCCCCCCCCCCCACCTAACCCGCCTGGTTGAATGGAGAGGGTAATTACTGGGCATGCTTGATTTCTTAGAACATCTCTTTGGAAGTTAAAATTTTCTTTGAAAATAAAAGTGCTTATGTGGTTCCTTAATAGAAAGGTCTTGCTCACAAAACATAATCCTGCCAAAAGGAATAGGAAAGGTGATACTCATTGTTCGTTTTGCGAGATTGAGAAGAGTATTGATCACTTATTTAATCTCTGCAGTTTTGCTAAGCTTGTATGGCGTGTGGTTTTTTGTACTTACGATATCGCTCCACCTTCCAATGTTAATAATATATTTGGGAATTGGTTGAATGGGGTGGATAAGAAGACCAATGATAGAATCCGTATAGGCGTTTGGGCTATGTGTTGATCTATGTGGAATTATAGGAACAACCTTGTTTTTAACGAGAAGAAAATATTTCGTGTCTTACAGGTTATCCATATGATCCAGTTATGTGTTTTACTGTTTTTTCGGACCAACGGGAACTTATGGTGGCTGGATGCGTGCACAAAGCTTCTTTTGGTGACACATGATTGTTTCTCCCGGCATACGTTGCAGCAAATTAATAAACTTTTGTAGATTTTAGTAATCCTTTAAATAAGTAATAAAAAGTTGTGTGCATCGCTCGATGCAGAGGCCGGGATTTTCCCCTATTAGTCTTAGGCTTTAAGCCGGGTGCCAGCGCTCTCTTCTTAGCGATTTGGCTTTCCCAGTGTCTCTGTTGTGTGGGCCTCCAGGCGCACGGGCGGCCGCGCGTCTCTTCTCTTGTTCGTTTCTTGTCTGCTTTTTCTTCGCGTCTGCCTGTTAGATGGACCTGGTTTTGTTTGGGGCCCGTTTGTCTGTCGGATGTGTTTTCTTTTGTGCTGTCTGTTTCTTTATGTTGCCTCGCGGGCGGTGGGGTGAGAATAGTTTATCCAGTAGTCTTTCCTTCCCTCGGCGTCTCCGGATACTTTTATTTTTCGCCGCCTCTCCTGGTTCGCCGTCCTCGCCGCCTCCTTCTTCGTCGTCCTCGCGGCCTCCTTCTTCGCCGTGCTCTGCTGGTGCGTTCTCTTCTTCCTTCTGTTTTCCCTCCTTTGTTTGTGCTGTTGCGCGGGGGGAGGGGGACGGGCTGGCGTGGTGGGGTTGCCGATTTTGGTCGGGATTGACCGGGGGCTTGAGCGCTTGCCTGATTTGTTTTTAGGCAGGGCTGATTTGGTTTTAGGGAGATGCGGTGGGTTCGTCGGGGGTCGCTGCCGGGAGGTGCGGCTGTTTGCCGGGGCTGACGGGGAGGCTCGATGGTTGGGCTGCTCTGTTTTTGGGGAGGTGCGGCGGGTTCGTCGGGGTTTTTTACTGGGATGTGCCGGGTTGCCTCTGCTCCGAGGCAGGGACGAATCTTCCGTACAAGGTCTAGGTGCAGCTGATCCCATCGGATTGCACGTATCTCTGACCCCAGCCCAAATAATAATCTGACCCCATCCAATCTAGGCCGCACTAAGGCAGAAGGCTAGCCATGCTCAGCCCTGCGCATGTGTGCGTTGTATCCAGACTTTGGCTGTTGGGCTGAACTCCAGCTCCTCTTATCTATCGGTCTCTCTCTGTCTCTCACCCAAGAATCGAAGATCGATCGAGCAGCGGCCAGCAAGTTCAGGAATAAGGCAACTAGAGATTTGTCGTCGTAAATCCGGGGGGCGGCTGACAGAAACCCGCGGCAAGTCGGAAGCGGACGTACAGCAGCATTGACAGGAGATTGAAACTAGAGATTTAGCTTCTCCCAGATAGTTCACAATTCAATTTGAAAGTTTAAACTTGCGCGCAGCCAATTGTTTGCTTGTGTAGTCCCCTCTAGAATAATCAAGTCATCCCTAAGCAGCAAAGTCGATAATTGTATCTTCTTTATTTTCTAGGTAATGGATCAATTTGTGTTGAAAAAAAATGTTGAGATGTTGATGTAGGGACCTCATTTAAGTAGCCTGTCGTGTAATTAGAGTATATTTAAGCTTAGGTGAGGTTAGCAGAGTTTGTGTGAGAAATTCATGGATGATTATCGCATCTACTTTGTGGAAGAAGATATGTATTTCAAGGATGCCATGATTGGTCGCTTTATTTATTTTTAAAACTGATTGATCGCTTTAAGAAAGTAAAGAAAAAGGAGGAGGAAATTGTAAAATGTCATGAATCCATTCACATTTTTCTATTATCAATAAAAAATTCCGAAGTATCAATACTTCTCTCACCTTCAATTATTTACATGCGTTTTTTATGGGCATAATATGTTTTTCCGACTGCCCTTATACGGATTCTACAAATGAGGCCACAGAATATAATTTTGTGAGTTACGAGTTTCTCATCAGCATTTGAAAATAAGTGGATTTAGTATGTCGATATTTCCTTTTAATACTATATTATGGTAAGGGATGACATGGTATAATGTTATACTGCATAAGTGTGATCCGCATAGCTCTATAATAGCCGACCCCATCGACATTTTTTTCTAGATTCGCCCCTGCTCCGACGTGTGCTGGCGCCGTCGGCTGGCTTTTATGGAAGGTCTTTGTCTGGGTTTGGACGATTTTTCGATACGTGTGGTTCTTTCCCTTTCTGGTTCCTTACAATGTGTGCGGTTAGATTTGGGATTTGTTCCCGAAGGCGTGGTTGGCGGGGGTGCAGCCGCCGGTGCTTTTCTTTGTTGGTGTGATGCAGGCTGTGGCTGCCTGTAGCAGAGGGCGTGCAGTCTGTTGATTTGGAATGCTAAATTTGTTGTTCATCTGTGCTGATATTTTGTCTTTTTTGTTGTTGTTTCTTGTCTGCAGGTTTGCGGCCGTTTGGCCGGCTTGGGGGGTTCTGTTATTTTTGTCTTACGCAGTGTTTTTGCTCTGCTGCTCTTCTTTTCGCCTGTTCTTCTTGTTGGTTTACCGTTCGGACCTGCCTTGCGGGCGTGTTCTGATGTTGTTTGCCTTGTCTTTGTGGGTTGTGTTGCCCTGTTGCCTGATTTTATGTTGCTTTGTGTTTTCTCTTAGTTTCGTGCCCTGATGAGTGAAATTCCTGGTGGGTCGAGATTGTCTGGAAGGAAGCGTCCTGGTTCGTGACGTTTCTTTCCTGCTGTTTTCGCGTTCGCTCGGTTATCTTACTTTACTTTTGCGTCTGCTAGCTGCCAGGGTTGGCAATGGCGTTCGCCGTGTGGCCGCGCGTTCTGCGCGGCGGCCGTCGCAGAGGTGTGCTCAGCCTGTTGATGACGTTCGTGGCCACCCTTTGCTTTCGGTGCCTGCTGTTTCTTCGGTTCTTCCTTTGGTTCCAGGTCGTCGTGTTGGTATGCCTCTCCTCTGCCCTTTTTTCGACTGTTTTCTTCCTTTGGTTTTAATTCTCTTACTGCCGTTGCAGCGGATGGTTTTTTTCCTTGTTTGTCTTCTGCTTGGACGTGTGAGAACCGTAGGAGACGGCGACTTTGGAGGAGGCCTTGGCTTTTTGGTGATGCGAATTTGTTTCTTTGTTTTTTAGTCAGCCTGTTTTTAGAGATTGTGTTTGTTTTCTTTGGTATTTCTGATTTTTTTCCTGTGCTCTCGTTTTAGGTGAGAAACCTCCCTCCGTTTTGAACGGTCGTCTTTCGGGTATGTCTAAGGGCGATATAGCCTTTTTAAAGGTTTGTGTCTGTTTTGCTGTTTCTGGGTATGTCTAAGGGCGATATAGCCTTTGTAAACGTCCTTATTTAGGTGGTCCGGAGTATGTGTGTTGCTATTGCAAGGCTTTTTATTGGTGGGATGAGCAGTATACTCATCAGAGTGTTTTTACTGCTAGAAGGATGTTTTGCAATAAGTGTTGCAAGGGTGGAAAGGTTGATCTGCGGAGACGGGTAGCCTGGCCTTCTCCTCTTGATCGTTTTATTAGGTTTGATGGGGGAGCTCAGTCGAGGGAGCTTATGCGGTTGATTAGGTCGTATAATAGCATGTTTGCCTTCTATTCTCTCGGGGTGAAAGTTGATGACAGTCTTAATACTGGCCATGGCCCGTATGTTTTTAGGGTTAACGGACCTCCTTGTCATCGGATTCGTTCGTATCTAAACGCCATGATGCAGGCATTCATTCTATAGCCCTACAGCCCTCTTTCCAGAGCATTTAAAAAAAACGATGACTTTTACTCGCCATGCTCAGAATGAACAGATATAAAAAGAAACTCCCAGTGTCTTATATGGCGTATAGACCTTGACATAGATACATTGCCTCACAACTATGTTAGAATAAACTAACCAAGCCGGAAAAAAATTTAGATTAAGTATCTATCTACAGACATAGTAGTCGCTAATGGAGGCTCGGCGCCTTCTCTTTTCTTGTCACTTACAGATGAATTATCTGCGCCGTTTAGAACAAATAAATCTACGCATCAGTGGAATTTCTTAGCTAGATAAATAGAACTAAAACATCAGACATGATTCTCTTAACACAGCGTCTTCATTTTCTTCGCAGGCCTGGCAATCTGTGGACATCAGTAGGCAGAATATGTTGCAGCAGACAAGCGTAGCCTTACAGCTGCCAATATACCAGGTTCAGACAATCCAGAAAGGAATCAGTAAATTTCACGGGCGCATCGAGAGGACAATTTTACCCAAGGATATATTTGGATACCCAGACAAAAAAATGTTCTGTGGAGAGATCGTGCTGACAGAAAACAGCGGGTCGAAAGTGCTGCAGAGAAAGCCTTGCTGTTTCCTGCCAAACAACAAAACGTAGCCATCAAAGATCTCAGTCACAGCACAATGGTTCAGGCAGTGAAAGACAAAGACATGGCTGAAGCATACCAAGAACTATACAGGGATGCACTTGAAGCAGCCAATGAATACGGGCAGAAGCTAAGGCACAGGTACGAACATCTGACAGATACCATACGTGCTATTTGTGCTCACTACAGCCAGTACCTTGTCTTGCCAGCAGCCAAAGTAGCAGACTCAACTCTACCATGTCTAGCAAGAGACGTTTAGTTTTGCAATCACACAGCTGCTGCACCACCAAGACGAAACAGAAAATCTGCTAAGACAAAAGGTAAATCCTGTGGAAGAAAAACACATCACTGCCTCTTCAAATTAATAGCAAGATATAAACATGCCCCTGTTTGATTACTAATACGTTCTTAATACTGTTCCGAAAACACAGGGGTAGAGACACCATCGACAGCAGAGCAGGCAGGATGATCTGACCAGATAAACAGTTAGACAAAGTACGATCAAGTTTTGTGGTCAGTCCAACCAGAGTTGTTGTCGCCAGAAGCCTATATCTATCTAGCTGCCACCCCACAGACCAAAGAACCTCGCTACTATGTTTAAGGTCTTTAGGCCTAAAATTCTCTGTTTTGTTTCCACCGCCTACTGTCCTCTAATATAAAGACTTTGGTATAACAGCAGCTACGTTTTATTCTAGGCTGCCTGCCATTTTGTAAACCGAAAGAACTTCCTGTATCTTTTGAAGTCTCTAAAATCGGCCTCTACAATGCAGCTTTCTGTTTTGCGTACAGACACCTACAATCGGATGTCGGGTCCAGTAATGTTAGGTTGTCCTTACAGATGTTTGTGAAACCTAAATATTTTCTGTGTGCACAGACGATATAATTTACAAAGACGAGGTTACAAAGACGAGGGTACGACTTCCATTTCTAAAAGAGAAAACAATTGATTTCGCGCCTTTTTTTTTTCAAAAACAAATAAGAAGTAAGACAAAATAAAGATCAAGCGATGTACAGCAACATCCACTCATTCCCATTCAGCCTTTCCCCCTGCCACCGTTAAAAAAACATACCCACGATGCAGTTTCTACAGGCCAGTCAAAGTTAACCCACTCTTTTCTTTCTACAGAGTAAAATTTTCCACGTGCTGACCCAAGTTTATTCAGTAAAAGACTTTATTCAGTGTGTCTAAACATCCCAGAAAAACGTTCTGCTACCTGCATTTCGTGGTCGTTTTTTTTTTCAGTCCACGATTTCTTTCCATGTATTCTATAACCTTGCATTCCTGAGAAATAAAATGGTGGAACGATAATAAGCTTTTAGATTGTTTTTTTTGCGTAAGCTTTTAGATTGTTGGCCCTAAATCAATCAGTTTACCGTATTTACCGCCCATAAAAATACCTTCATGTACGAACAAGATCACAGATAGTGCCTTCAGATTTCAAAGAAATTCCCCGGGCCCGATCCACAGTAAACAGAGTGACTAACGAGCGTTCCACAGCGAGAGCAGCATTAGACAGGCACCCAATTCAGCAGTGCGAGGCAACCTTTACAAAAGATCGTACAAAACGAAACACAGCACACACACCAAACATTCTTCTAGCCCCAGGTGCTTACAGAAACAGCAGCTACACAAGACACTTTGCCCACTTACGCCTAAACAAAAGCGCACACACCACACACTCTAAGGCCTATCTAACATATGTACAGACAGAAAGGCCCTACGCCAGCAGCCAGCGGCCAAAACGGTCGCACCGGCCACTCGACCTTTCACACAGCAGCCAGCGCGCCAAATAAGACATGCACGAATCTACGATCGACGGCGCGGCAAAGCGCGCGACCGCGTCTAGTTTAGAGAAAAAGGTGTTGCCGAAACTTACCGTTGGCACCCAGCTGCGTTATTTTGCGTCGGAAATCGGCCTGCCAGCGCGCACGGCTGAAGTAGTAAAAACACCAAGTCTGATTCTCTGAACTCGCACTGGATCGATATATGCGCCATGCATATACAATGACGTGAGCTAGTCCAAAAGGTGAGTATAGTTGGCCGCACGCCAGATACGCGAGTCCTACCTAGCTGCTTATAGTTTCCAGTTTACGTACCTACTCTCGTACTACTTGTTCTAGTGTAGTCCGGTTTACATGCCGACTAGGTTTCTGTGTCAAGTCCGTTTAGGTTAAGGCTGGAGGGGGTCGTGGCTTCGTGTATATATATCAGATATTGTACCGTGTGAGCTCGATCGGAGCAGTAAAGAAAAACAAAAGGGCACGTCAAGCGCTCTTGGCTGCAACCATGTCATTCGCCGGCGTATCTATCATTGCTAACGGCAAGCTGCTGCAGACGTCGGACTCCGGCACGGCCGGCGGCAGCGGGTATCACCAGCTCGTGGTCGAAGGTTACTCCCATATCAAGCACGAGCTCAACGGCACACCGTTATATTCTCGCCCTTTCATGCTCGGAGGCTACCGCTGGACTCTCCAGATCTACCCAAACGGTCAATGCCCGAAAAACGCCGGTTTCGTATCCCTTTTTCTCAACCTTGACGAGGAGGTCGCAAAGCCCGTGAGGGTATATTTCGACTTTAGTTTCGTCGACCAGGTCGAAAGGCAAACGCCGGCACATATTCGTGCAACCGACGCATGCGACTTCTCTACCGACGAATTTTCTTGGGGCCGCGATCGTTTCATGAAACGAGAAGCCCTTGAGCAGTCGGCGCATCTAAAGGACGACTGCTTCACCATCCGGTGCGACGTCATCGTCGCAGACCCCCTTAAGCCCTTCATCGAGGTTCCGTCGTCCAACATGTGTCACCACTTCAAGGAACTCCTTCAAACGGAGGTCGGGACAGACGTGACATTCATGGTTGCCGGCGAGACGTTTGCCGCGCATCGGTGCGTTCTTGCGGCACGTTCTACCGTCTTCATGGCCGAGCTCTTCGGACCCATGAAGGAGGGAACCACGAGTGATGCCATACACATACAAGACATGGAACCATCAGTGTTCAAGGCCTTGCTTTCTTTCATTTACACCGACTTGTTCCCGGAGATGGAGGTACCCAGCAGCATGGACGTCGAAGGAGAAGTGGAAGAAGGCAGAGCTGAAGCTGTGTGGCTGCAACACATGCTTGCTGCGGCAGATAGATATGATCTCCAACGGCTCAAGTCAATGTGTGAAGAGCAGTTGGTTGAACACATTCACTTAAACTCCGTGGCGACCATTCTCGCTCTAGCTGCACAACGCCATTGCTTCGGACTGAAAGAGGCCTGCTTGGGGTTCCTCGGTGTCCAGTCTGCTACATCTTTGCAAGCAGTAATGGAGACTACTGACTGGGAGCGTATGTCTATAAGTTATCCATGTGTCCTGAACCAGCTTATAGCCAGACTCGCTTCTAAAGCGTGATTCTTTTTTTTAATTGTTTATGAGTCTACCATAAGAGGAGTCCGTGCCGATATTGTGCTAGAAGAACGTTAAGTGTGCAGGGGCATGGACGATTCATATTAATACCAAATCACGTAGTAAGCGTCAATATGGATGTGCTTTACTTCAATGTCGGATACTACCTTATATATAGCTAATTGTCCGTTCTCGTACATTTATTTATGTCTTCACCATCGCATGAAGAAACTTTATCAAGCATAGAAATAGAATCGGGTTTCATCAAAATACATGTCGATAAAAAAAATCAAATCTCTGCTTAGCTAGCTTTTTATAACTTGATCCAAGTTAGGAATCCTAGCTGGTACGGTTGGATCCTAGTATATGAATTGCCTCAGGGTGTTCCAGCTGGTTGTTATCAATGTCGATGAACCAGTGCGGTACAAGTGGAAGGAGGTGACGAACTTGGGCGACCATGCCTTGTTCTTGGGCCGGACATTCTCTAAGCTTGTGAAGGTGCCAGCAAAAAAGAGATGCGGTGTGGAGAGAAACCACATCTACTTCGCCCATCATCATTGCTTCAGTGAATACGATGCCGTACCAGAACACGCTGTACTTTTGGCGACCTCAAACCAAATCGGCGACGAGACATATTCCATGGAAGACGACGAGAAGACCGGCATCGCCGGCAATGAAGTCCCGCGGATTAGGTCTGTAGGGTATTTCACGAACAGCGTTAGTCACGAGGGTTGTGCATGGGTTCTCCCTCTAGCTATCTAGCCATCATGAACTATCACTAGTGGAAACAACCCCTCTCGTCCAGGGGGCCAGGGGGCACCTGTCCCGGTTGCAACCAAATCCGGTACAAATGCTATGCATTGGTCCCGATTTGTGTACCCGGGGCAACAGAAATCGCCTGGGGGGCATTGGTCCCGGTTCGTGGGGGGAGATATTGGTCCCGGCTCGTGCCACGGACCGGGACCAATGCCTAGTCACATGCCACCTGGCACGCGTATGAGAATTTGTCCCGGTTCAGGCCACGAACCGGGACCAATGTCCCCCTTCCCCTATATATACTGCCCTAGCCCCCCCTCCATCTTTTTTTTTGCTTGGAGGTGTGAGAGAGGTGGGTGTTAATGTGTTTTATTTTACTATGCACACGAGGTGTTCGACGAAATTCCCGAGCCACACATAAGCTCACTGAAAATGGTATCTTCGACCGAGGTTAGCAAACTTATCTTTTTCATCTGTAACTGATACATAAAAAAGTAGTATTTATCGATGTACGGTGGTCATTTCTGTATTAATATGTTATTGTAATGTATTTTGATAAACTTAATTATACGATGCAGATGGATGCACGGCAGCGATGGATGTATAGTGACCGACGCACTTCCGAGTATATGGCAGGCCTGAATGCATTTCTTGCTGTAGCTCAGGCGAACAAAGATAATGGCTTCATGTGTTGCTGGACCAAGCATGGACCAAGCATGGAGAAAGAGGGGTTTCATGGCCATCTACTTCGGAGAGGTTTCATGCCCAGCTATAATTGCTGGACCAAGCATGGAGAAAGAGGGGTTGTGATGGAAGACGATGATGAAGAAGAAGAAGATCCTTTGTTCCCTGAATACGACGATACTGCAATGGAAGAGAATGGAGAAGAAGGAGGTGATCAAGAACAGGCATCAGAAGAGTCCGATGATGATCTTGGCCGAGTTATTGCTGATGCAAGGGAAGACTGTTAAAATAAATTGGAGAGGTTGAAGCTGGACAACATGTTACAGGATCAAAAAAATTGTTGTACCCAAATTGCGAAGATGGTAGCACAAAGCTCGGTACCACACTGGACTTGCTGAAATGGAAGGCACAGAACGGTGTGACTGACAAGGCATTTGAGAGTTTACTTCAACTAATGAAGCCAAAACTTCCAAAGGATAACGAATTGCCTAAGAGTACATACGAAGCAAAGAAAGCTCTCTGCCCTCTAGGATTAGATGTATAGAAGATACATGCATGCATTAACGACTGCATCCTCTACCGTGGTGAGAAGTACGAGAATTTGGATGAATGTCCGGTATGCACTGCACTGCGGTATAAGATCAGAGAAGATGACCCTGGTTATGTTGACGGCGAGCCACCCCCCCCCCATAAGAGGGTTCCTGGTAAGGTGATGTGGTATGCTCCTATAATACCACGGTTGAAACGTCTGTTTAGAAACAAAGAGCATGCTAGGTTGTTGCGATGGCACAAAGAAAACCGTAAGAAAGACGGAAAGTTGAGGCACCCCGCCGATGGATCGCAGTGGAGAAAGATCGAGAGAGACTTTCCAGACTTTACAGGAGAGGCGAGAAACTTATGGTTTGGTCTAAGTACAGATGGCTTTAATCCTTTTGGGGAGTAGAGCTCCAGTCATAGCACCTGGCCTGTAACTCTATGTATGTACAACCTTCCTCCTTGGTTGTGCATAAAGCGCAAGTTCATTATGATGCCAGTTCTCATCCAAGGACCGAGGCAACCTGGCAACGACATTGATGTGTATCTAAGGCCATTAGTGGAAGAACTCTTACAATTGTGGGACAATCCACAGGCGGCCGACCGTTTCTTTTTTTTGGGGGGGGGGGGGGGTAGCCTAGTACTATATAGGTGGCCGGGGGCGCCCGGCGCCGGCCTAGTCCTCCTCGTCGGAGGAAATGCTGTGATCCACAGGCGGCACCGACGAACTATACTGCTCGAGCACGCCGGACCAATGGTTGTGAAGGGACGCCATTTTGTACCAGGAATGCCATTAAGCAACTCAAACAAAGCTAGAAATTCATTTTGTAGAGTATTCATGCACAATTACAAAGAGATCGCCATTGATTTGAAAAGAGCAAGCATGATCATACAAAAAGGACATATATCTCAATAGCCAAGCTTTACAAGATTGTTTTAATTTAAGCATTTTCCCGTGTTATTACCTGGTGTCCATCTGGAACTCCTTTGCACATCAAATTCTTGTGGTGGAGCTTGGCACGGGCGGTCTGCTTGGTCTTGGTCATGGAGAGGACAATAGCCTTGTCGTCCCGCGCCTACGGCTGGATCATCACGGTCTTGTTGTTCACCAAGCCTGAAAAAACACAACGGTCAACAAGCCAGTTAGCTCTATGAAAGCATAACAAAGAGCACACAATCCGAAAAAGATCACATTTGTTTCATATACGTGTGTACTGACTATGCACACAATCAAAAAGTTCCATTGAGTGGAATCGATTTCCATCTTGCATAGATGCGTCTTTTCTCTACTGCCTATACATTCAATTCAACAGAAGAAAACCCTAAGAAAGAATAGATGAATACCTACAGAGAACTTGACTATATATTCATGTGTAATTCAACATGTAAAAGGAAACGATTTTGCAAGAATAAGATGGTAGAGGACAGAGAGTTCACCAGCTGAAGCTTGTTGTGCAGCTAGAGCAGCATATCTTCCTCATTGCCTGTCTGCCACCATTCCTGCGCCGCGACGAGCTCCTGCCAGCCACGGTCGTCAACGACAAACTTGCCCGTCGATCTGGATCCTTAGACTTGGGATAGTCCTGCAAGAGATAAGAAATAAGTCCTTGCCACTGTTAGTAAAAGAATAAGCACCAGTAAGCCCATAAAAATAAAGTAATCAGATGACTAAAACAACAAGATCTATGTCATGACAAAAACCCAAGTGGGGTGTTTCTGATTAAAACAACTAGGTAGTATATTTCAGACTTGCAAATCTACACTTGCAGTTGCAGTTGAGCTATAAGCACACACACCAATCCTCCAAAGATAGTCACAACAACAACGACATGCAGTTGCAAGAAAAATTAATTGTATAATCCAATTGTTTTGTGTCATCACTAGAATTTTACTTAATAACTTGTGTCATGTATATAACCAACAAAAATAATTAGCAAATGCAACAACATGAAACCTGCATACAAGCAAGTATATGTATAACTCCAGAGTGAATCGGGTGAGGAAGAAAATAACCGAGGAGCTCACCCGAGAGACGTGTAGCCAAGGTTGAACATCACTACCACCACCGCCAGCAGCAGGTCAGAGTGGTAAGCTTGGGGACCTGGCAAGACCACCACGTCCACAACCTTCATCGTCGATGTAGAGGTGCAGCATCCTGCCTTCCTATGGATTTATAACAGACCTTGGTGTGTCGCGGAAGCACCGTGTTGACACTCTCATAGCTGGAGCATCCACAAGGAGCACACCATCATCATGCCTCTACTTCTCTCCTCCCTGGTGAAAGGTGTGGCACCAAATTTTAGAATGCCGGTACATGACCACCAACTGGATACAAGGAACAGAGCTAAAACAACGACATGCGGTTGCAAGAAAAATTAATTAATTTATCCAATTGTTTTGTGTCATCACTAGAATTTTACTTAATAACTAACCGACATAAATAATTACCAAAGGCAGCAACATAAAACCTGCATACATGCATGTATATGTATAACTCCATAGTGAAACGAGTGAGGAAGAAAATAACTGAGGCGCTCACCGGAGAGAGGTGTAGGCAAGGTTGAACATCACTACCACCACCACCAGCAG
This sequence comes from Alopecurus myosuroides, assembly GCA_028641055.1. NCBI lineage: Eukaryota > Viridiplantae > Streptophyta > Magnoliopsida > Poales > Poaceae > Alopecurus > Alopecurus myosuroides. The sequence continues at coordinate 49,503 of JAPCYS010001589.1, forward strand.
CATCAGCAGGTGAGAGTGATAAGCTTGGGGACCCGGCAGGACCACCACGTCCACAACCTTCATCGTCGATGTAGAGGTGCAGCATCATGCCTTCCTATGGACTTATAGCAGACCTTGGTGTGCAGGGGAAGCACCGTGTTGACACTCTCGTAGCGGGAGCATCCACAAAGAGCATACCATAATCATGCCTCTGTTTCTCTCCTCCCTGGTGAAAGGTGTGGCACCAAATTTCAGAATGCCGGTACATGACCACCGACTGGATACAAGGAACAGAGCTAAAATATGGTGGTAACCTGTACTCAGACCAGAGCCACGGGCAGGAGTGGCGATGCTTTCAGCACTTGTGGATGACAATGCGGATCCTCCCGGTTACCCTTGCCGCTTGGCGCCCTTGAGTACATCCTCCTCCAATAATATTTGATCCTGAAGGATTTTTCAGCAAAACAACATTAGCACCAGCAAGAAGCACCACAGCAAAACAGGGTACGGACCATAAAACAGCAATACATGCAATACTTGATGGTGTCACAGATCAACATGTCAAAAAAAGACCTGCGCAGATTATCAACAAGGCAAAAACATATTAAAGCAAGTGCAACTGAGCAAGTTATAACATACTCACTCTGTAATTAAATATAAGACGTTGTAGTAGTTCAATTGGACCTACTAAAACGTCTAAAATTTTAGCTACAGTGGGACTACTATCCACAACAAGTGCATCTAAATTTTAAAAGGTCGCCAAGGCTGGAATAAACCTAATGTAAAGATGATAAAATTCGTAAAGCAAAATATGTCATTTGCCAACAAAAAAAAACACTTGCACTATTACAGCAGTTTAGGATAAATATGGATCAGACAAATAATTTGATTACCTTGAAACTTGATATATAATTAGCCCGCGCCAATATATGAACCCACGAAAGCTAAAACGCCAAAAGATAGGTTTTTCCCAGCAGATTTGTGGCCTAATTGCCACTTAATCATCGGACCATACAAGCATTATTACCAAACGCTGACCATAAAACACCATGAATACAACATATCGACAACCCTACAAGCATGACGTCTACTAGCAGCACAGTCAACATGACTAAATAACAAAATTTACAAGGAATGCATGGAGGAGGAGGATAGATGACCTCACCGGAAAACTGCAGGTTAGGGGTCTTCAGCAGTACCTGGACATAGTCTTGGTTGTCAGCAGCTCAGGGAGGTTGTCACCGGCAAGATAACAACCATCGCTTTCTCCTTGCCTCCCAGCCGCCATTCAAGCGGCGCGGTGAGCTCCTCCCACCGGCCGCAGGGTTCAGCGACGAACTCGCCTGTCAATCCGGATCCGGAGACTTGAGGGATAGTCCTGCAATACATAAAAAAGAAATCATTGGCATTCTTAGTAAAAATGAGAAGTAGGCTGGCGGTACAAAAAGAAGTAATAATAAGAGGATTAAAACAACATGATCATGCTAGAGAATTTATTATGTCAGGACATGCAAATCAAGATGAGTTTATCATGTGAGAGAACTTGTCTGCGATAATACGAAGACAAAGATGAGTTTTATATTCGTCACGTGGTAGTATTTGGGGTTGACATATAACTCCAAAACTAAGAGCATAACCACTGCAATGGAACTTCTGCAATATATCTAACTCTGGCTAATAAGCAAACAATCAAACTGTCCATGGTTTCAGTTGAGCTCTACTGAAACCGGTGGGATTCATATGTGCCTTTTTGCTGCCTCTTCTGTCCAAATTAATTCACATTATAACAAACAAAGTGGGGATGACATGCATGTTGCAATACTAGGAGCAACAGTAGCTATTTTTTCGTCACATGATACTACTCGGGGTTAAAAAATAACTCCAGATTTAACCACTCCAATTGAGCAAACTCCCACAAGTTGCTGGATAATAAATAAACAAATTATATGATCAAAAGTTTTACCTACTGCTTGCGTGCATGTTTTGTCTACTGCCTATGCACACAGTCCAATTCAACATGGACAAAGAAACCTTTCTTTGCAACATTAAGATAGAGGAGGAGAAAGAGCTCACCCAGCAACAACTTCTTACGCATAAAGAGCTCGGAGACATGGCGCTGGCAGCAGCATCTCGGGGAGTGGGAATCCAAAGGACGGCCGACAGCAGCAGCCTGGGCATGCGACCACCAAATTTCCTCCTTGCCTCCCCGCCGCCATTCCTGCGTCGTGGTGACATTCCTCCCATCGGCCCTGGCGTTCATAGACGACCTGGACCGTCGATCTGGTTCCCAATACATGAGGGATAGTCCTGCAAGATTTATGAAATAGGTTCTTGACATTCTCAGTAAAAATGAGCACTATTTTGGTGGTAAAAAAAATAATAAAATGATTAAAACAACAGGATCATGCTAGAGAGTTTATTCTGTGACGACATGCAAATCATTTACACAAGTGTGGAGTTTCGGATTAAAACAACTAGGCCGTTGAGGTATAAGCCTCCGCAGATAATCAGAACAACAAGAAAAATGCAGTTACAAAAATAAAAGGGATTAATTAAGCTGGCCAATGTGAGTCATCACAGGAGCATTTTTACCGACTTGTGTCATATATATAGCCGACATATGCAATCTGCGCGTGCAACAATACAAAGCCTAC